>JASFCY010000280.1:0-12731 GCA_036940585.1 Cyathus olla
TGTTCTGTTTGTAGAGCAGCATGTTTACTCAATAACAGTACAGTTCATGAGTGATTATAGGAACTATAAGGAAGTTGAACAATAGTTTCCTGAGTTCCATAGATTTCTCTATGGACTTAAGTAATTCTTTTGTCTGGATAATTGAATGTCATGAGGATTTGGTAATAATAAAGTCATATTCTCCTCGTAGCTGCTAAGTATTTGTTTGCATTTGTTTTCTTCACTTTGCTTCTACATGTCTCATTTCATATATTATGTCAAATCAAATTTGGCACATAACAGCAAACTTAGGATCAATGATCCTTTTGGGGGTTGAGATGTTGTGGGCAGTCTTGGGAAGCTCCAGGCAATTGCAGAAGTTGCATGCCTTAACATATCCAGGGTAAAATTTTCTGGATTTGTTCTCACCTTAATAGGCAGAACCAGAAGCTCCATGGATATACTTGTAGACAGCAGAGATAGGATTAGAAAGATACTCTGCAAGAGCAGGTGAAATGCCAGTATTAGCAACAGAGGCAATGTGTGAATGGCCATGGTTATGATTGTAGTTTTGGTTCTGGGGAAATTTCCCTTTTCCTTTACCATAAGAACTGTACTTCTTCTTCTTGTCAGAATTAGAAGAGTTGCCAGGGTTCTAGCCATTCATGCAATCCTTCTACTTCAGATCAGACTACTTCTCCTTTACAGCAGAGATCTTCTAAGTTTGAGATGTAGAAGAAGTATTCTTCTATGCAAACTCAGCAGAGAGAATGGAAATAATTGTAGCAGCCTTGAAATTGTCCTTGATTGTAGTTGCAAGAATAGTCAAAGTAATATTATCCCACCTGGATGGGATAGCAATGAGGAGGATCATTGCCCTAATGAATTTGGAAAGATCAATACCATTAATTTTAAGGCAACCAAAGATAGTGTTTAACTCCATAAATTCAGTGATAGGATTTCTATTGCCAGACAATTTGAAAGCAACTGCTTTCTTGAAGTTGGCAAAGATGATAGCAGGGGAAGGTATATCAAAGGTCTTCTTCAGGATATTCCAAGTTTCTGCAGCATTTCCAGTTGCATACCACTGAATGAATTCAGTCATGCAGAGAGATATGAGGCCAATGGTGGCATCATTGTCATCATCCCATTCCTGCTGGAGGTGAATAATCTTGGCTTTATCCCCTTGATCACCAGGATGAGGGTAATTGCCATTGATAATAGACCAGAGACACTATATCTAAAAAATGCACTGCATCTTAACAGCCCAAGTAGAGTAATTGGAGTCATTGAGAATGGGAGCATTCTGAGCAATGGAAGAAGTATTGGAAGAAGATATGTTTGTTAAATCTGTTAGAAATGATGTCAGCAACTATTTAGCACAAGAAATAAATAGCCAGAGATGGTGCTTGTGCAACAGTTATGAATACCATGTACAATGATCAAGTATAGATTCATTATGAGATGACCAGTGATCATGGCATGGTGGAACCACAAAGATCATCAATCAAAGTCAGCCATAATGGTGACAATGAAAGATCTTTTATACAGGCAAACCCAGTGCAACCATTCCAGCCAGCAGCTACAAAAGTACTTAGCAGAGGTACAAACCAGGACCCATAATCTATTGAGCAGCATACTCTGCACAGAGGCAGTGGCTAGCAATGCACTCTCATCTATTAGGGTGTTGTATAGAGGCTTAGAGTGATACTAATAAGGAATAAGACCTTGTTATTCTTCACAGGAAAATATATAGTTTATATACTCTACAAGTATACTAATAATAGTCCATGCTATACATAGAGTGGGGCTCATAGACTATTTTAAGAGATCTATTTACATATAGAAGCATAGGAGACTTCAAGTGGATACTTAGGAAGTCTGATGTCCAATTTAATTTTACATGTAATAAGATAAGATATTGAGAAATAAGATATTGTCTCAACAAATAGGGCTTGTAATGTTTCAAATTGTATAACAGGTATGAAGATTCCCATTTTGTTGTAATTAGTTTCTGACTTCTGGCTGAAACCCTGTGCAACAAGTCTAGCTTTGTATTTTGGAGGTTGGGTGGAATCATCATGTTTCTTTACAAATACCCATCAGTTTCCTATAGCTTTTTATTCTTTAGGTAAATCTACCAGCTTCTATGTACCCATTTGCTCTAGCTGATCCAATTCTGTCTTTACAGCTGCTTTCTACTCTTTGCTCAGTGAACCTTCCATGGCTTTCTCAATATTTTTGGGAAGTTCTTCATTGCTCAGGCTTTCATTTAGTATTCCTGTCTGAATCCCCACAAGTACCCTTTGAAATGACATATCCAGAGCATCAATAGCAAGGTTAATTTGATGTTTTGGGAATCCTTTAGCTGATAATGATGTTGTAGGCCTAGTTATATCAGGATATTCCTCCTAAGGCATATATTGATGTGAAGGCCTCCTTGCATCTGGATTATTGAGTTTCTTATAGTCTATGTCCTTCAGAGATTGCAGCTATCTCATTTCTGGCTCCTGAAATGATGAAATAAATATGTTTTTATCCTTTTCTATATCTGATTTGCTTTCTGGCAGATTCTATATGTTTTGCAAGCTGGAATTGTTCCCTGGCTCCCTCTCAACCCCAAAATCCAGTACTATTATCATATTATCAAGTTCTTTGGGCTTGTCATTTTCATTGAAGACTACATTTTATAACACTTTAATTTGATATATTTTTGGATCATAATAGTATACAGCCTTTACTCCTTTATCGAAGCCAACAAATATCATCCTTTTCAACTTTGGCAACAATTTGGAGCATTTTTCTAACTTATCAAGTATCCAAACATTGCATCCAAATTCCCTGAAATGCAAGACATTTGGTTTACAGCCTAACCATACTTCAAGAGGTATTTTTCCATTTAAAATATGAGTAGGGGCTTGATTTTGAAGATATGCAGCATGTATAACAGCCTAGTCCCATAGAAAAAGTAGTAAATTTTTCTGGATTAACATAGTGCATGCCAGCTCAAGTAGGATGTGATTAAATTATTCCACAATGCCATTTTGTGAAGATGAGTATGGAGCTGTTGTCTTTACAGTTATTTCTTTATCTGCAGTGAATTTCTTTAATTTATTATTTACCAGTTCTTTTCCATTGTCAAAATGAAGATAGTGTGGATATTTTCTAAACTTGCAGTTCACTACAGTGCAATATTCCTTTATATGCTTAAAGGCTTCATCTTTTGTCTTCAAAAATAGCACAGTAGTAAGTCTTGTGTAGTCATCTGTAAAGGATATATAATATTTCACTTTTTCTATGCTCTGTACAGATACTGGTCCCCAGACATCACTCATAATGCATTCACCTGCTGTTTTGGATTGATTTTCAGCTTCCTTGGGGAATGGATAATGCACTTGCTTTGCTTGAATGCAAGCTTTGCTACTTCTTGAAGGAATTATTGTCTCATCTATGGTAAGTCCATCAACAAGTCCTTTCTTCTTTAATTTTTTGAGTGTGAAAACTGACAGGTAACCATAGTATCTATACCATTGGTCCCATGAGAGCTTCCTTGATAAAGCAATGTATACCCATTCCTATCCAGATAATTCTGCTTATGCATCAAGTAAGTATAGCATATTAATTATGTAACCCATTCCAGTAATCTGTTCATGTTTATTCTTTAGATAGTACTTTCCATTCTTTGAAGTGATCTTGCTATCTGCAGCATCAAATTGAGTCTGTGATAATAAGCAATTTTTCACCTCTGATATATATAGAACATTTTGCAATTGATGTTGAACTAATTTTCCTTCAACTGTAAAATTTAGATATATAGTTCAGATATCATGAATCCTTGCTGATTCTTTACTAATACCTTCTACAGTTGAATTTATTGGCCTATAATCAACAAATGCATTCTGCATGCTGTAAATATGTGAAGTTGTGGTGGAATTAAGTAGCCAGTCAAATTTCGAAAATTCCCAGGAATCCTATATATGGTAAGTGGCATCCTGTAATGTCATATTAACTATATCCTGTATCTGGTGAGTCTGATTTCAGTTTTCTCTTTTCCTAGGTTCTTGTCCCTCTTTACTACCTCCTTTGGCCCAGCAATCTTTGGATATATAACCTTTTTTATGACAATTATAGCATTCCCTATCTTTCTCTTTGCTATTCTTGCTGTAAGTTTTTCCCTTGGCCTGTAGTATTACTCCTGTAGTGAAGGACTCCTCTATCCTCTTATTTTAATGCCTGTATTCTTCTAGTAGAATAGCAACAAACTTATGAGATATAACTATTGATTTGTTACTACTGGAATCCAAATAAGATGAAGTATAATTATCCCAGCTCTCAGATAATGACATGATGAGTACTATAAGAAAATTCTTATCTGAGATCTTGTTGTCCATGAGAGCAAGTTGCTCCTGCAAATTTTGGAGTCTTGAGATATGCTCAATCATATCAAATTCTTCTTCTGCCTGTGCATAATATAGTGCACATTATATTGCGAGTATGCCAAGCTGATCCTTAGATTCCTTAATCTGCATCAATTGTTTCTACATTTGGCTTGCCATCTTGGCATCACTGATATAGATTATTTCAGTATCTCCTATTGCCAATTCAATGCAAGTCTGTGCCTTTGCATTCTTTTTCTTCCACTCCTTTATTGCCTTTGTCTCTGTTTTAGTAGGATTCTTCTCATCCTGAGGCTTTGGAGGAGCAGCTTTCTCCTCAATATAATCCTCCAGGTTCAAATCCCGAAGCACAGCAAGCATTTATTGCTTTCAGGGCATTCAGTTATTACTCTTTAACAACTACATTTAGTAAGACCCTGATTCTTCAGTAGACATTGTTGCGAGATAAAAATAGTAAGTGGTATGGAATTGGTGAGAGATTAATTAGGTGAATTGTTGTCTGTTGGCATGGATTCATTAATTAGTTATAACTGCCCAGGGCCCATAATCTATTGTGTACAGTGTAAGAATAAGTAAATAAAAAGATAATATATTTCAGAGATTTCTCTCTGCTTTTATATCTACAGGTATAGTATCTAGAAGTAACTACAATGTACTTAGAAATATGTAACTAGAATATTCTACAATATTTAAGTAGATACAATAATATTCCAGTAAGCACTGCAATGTCCAAGACTTATCTACAACAGTTTTAATATTTTCTTAATAAATATTGCTATAGGAATTATTTGATTGAAATTTGTTATTTTTGTTACAACAAAATTTAGCATGCACTTAGCATCCATCAATAATATACTTTGCACTCACAAGTCAGTGTCTTACATTTTGGCTGTTCAATAGCAAAGTAGTAATTATTACTATACATATATACAATTTTACTATACCAATATATCTGAATGAAATTATAGCAGCAAGATTAAATTATAATGTATATATCAACATTGGGAGTATAGCTGTCATCCAGAGGTGTAGGCAGAGCAGAGGTGGAGTCTGTGTTCAAAATACTCATATTATACATAGCAAGGGGTTGTAAAGAAGGGGTTGGCTCTGTAGTTAAAACATACATACTGTATAAAACCTGGGAGGTTGAAGACAGCATGGGAGTAGAAATATCCATAATGAGAGAATGCTGAATAGTAAAAACAGAGAAAGCAGGAGTTTTCAAGACAATAAATTCAGAGAATAGAGAGGCAGGAAGGGGATGAGAAGCAATATTCAACTTAGAAGTAACTTTTCCAGAGGCATTATGGCCCAAGATGATCTTTGCAGTATTGTAGATCTACTTGATACTGAACAAGTTGTTTGGATGGTATCTGGGAGATTCTACATACAGCTAATAACAAACTTGAGAGTAGATCTTGATGTTGAAACCAAGGAGGAATGCTGTACTACTTTCTTGAAGGGATATACATTTGTTGTTCTTGAGATAACTATAAACATACTTGAAGTTCCTGTAATAGTCACCTAGAGCTGTTAAATCCTGTAAAAAAACTGAAGTTTGCTGCTCCAAAATATGTTCAAGATCCATAACCAAGTAGTGAGTATTTTCCATGCCAGGATAAAGCTTCATGAGCTTGCTAATGAAATCAGCTTAGCAAGATCTTTGAGCTTCATTGAGATACTCCCATAACTTGCTATTCTCAACCAGCAAGTAGTAGATTGACTACTTAATGTAGTCTTCATTGGCAGTAAGTCTGTTGAAATGTGAAAGCTACTTGATATTATTGAGAAATCATCTCAGAGTCTTCAGGGAACAATCAAAAGTTGGCATACAGGGATAATAGCATGTTGGCATAAGTGTAAAATACATTGTGGAATGTGCAAAACAACAAATTATTATTGATGAGGACAATTAACAGATTTGAAGCAAGAGGAAAGAATCCTTGGTAAACAGCAAGAAAATAATAAGAATGCTTTCTTGACCAGGAAAGCAAGGAAAGGATGATGAGTAGAAAAAAATGCAGTTGGATGTGATAGCTAAGTATGCATGAAGGAAAGGCAGATTCCAAGTTTAGAGTGCAGACCAAGAAAGTGAAATAAAAAGAGTGGTACAAAGAATGGTGGAGAAGACAGTGTGAAGGAAGAAGAATAGTGCAGGAAATAGCCTTAAAAGCCCATTATGGTAGGCTTTACTTGTAAGATGAGAAGTCATCAGTCTCTGGCTCTAAGGTTGTTTCATTGAGAAGAGGGAGAAACTTGTAAATTAAAAGAGGAAGTGGTACTAGGGGGGAAGATTCTTGCTGAATGTGTAGCTACAATATTCTTAAGTACTGTAGAATTTCAGAAAATGTAGGAAATGGGGGCAAATGTAGACTAAACATAATGAGTAATGTGGGAGATGAAAAATGGAAAATAAAAGGAAGGAGTTGTAAAAACAGTTGTTAGAAATAAGTATAAAGTAGTAATATTGAGTATATTTAAAGCATTTCTTCACTCAAGTATTGGTATAGATTATCATTGTCAGCAAATGTGAATGGTATGCATTGAGTAATGAAATCTGCATAGAAATATAATATGTTCAAAATGCTACAAATCTGCATATGGTTTTAATAAACTGAATAACAAGAGCTGGCAATGGAATACTTACTCTACAATAATGAATGGTACTTGTATCACAATCAATATGAGGTATTGAAGTATAGCCTCATTTATACTGATGCAAGTTTCAGCAGGAGGATTGCAGTTATAGAGAATAGGTATGGTATTATGAATGTAATAAGTACCATTGATAAAGATTGTGAAGTTTGAGTAGATAAGCTTTCCAAGCTTTATAAATAGGTGATATTGTTGATTCCATCCATTCTTGCACAAATATTATGCTTTGTAATGCTAATATGTATTCTTTGGCTGCTTCAGCACCAACTATGCCTCCAGAATATGAGTAATAGGTGGTGTACTTGCTGAAGGGATGAGGGAGCTGCAAATGGACATTGGAATGTAGACATAGAGACTAATACTGCTATGATATGCCAGTTTTTTCATGAAGAAAATGAGCAAGGGGATATGTACATGATACTGAGGCTTCAGAGGTGGTATGGGAAGCTTGGAATGTAGACTCAGAAGGTTGATGCTGCTACAATACATCAGTTAGTTTACTGCAGGAAGAGAGTAGAAAAATGTATCAGTATAAAGTATATCAAGAACTCCACACATAGCAGGCTGATCCTTCCCAGTTGATTGGTTATCAACTGTAGCCTATAGATAGTTAATACATGATTTGTCAGGAAGAAAAGAAGCAATCTATGCAGCCAAGGCACAAATCTATTCAAAGCTACCTCTGAGAAAACAGTCAAAGTTCAATATATATGGGGGGAGTTTGTGGTAGAATTGATTACTCTGGCTGATAAAGGCATTTTTTGACAATGAGGTGGAGACTAATAGATTCTCCTCAGCCTCCAAAAATTCTATAATATATCATCAGAACTATTAAGTATGTGATAAAGAATACAATATATTGTTTCTCTATTGCTGGTCTAGTAATATATCCAGTCAATTTATCAAGCTTAGGCTCATTATATTTGCTCAGTGCCCAATCAATGGCTGTCCAATAGCAATTATCATTATATATCTACAAATACTCTGCATTATACAATGCTGTATACAAACATTACAAGATGTATGCAAGAAGAAAATACTATATATAATGAAGATGGTTCCAAAGGTATACAGCTGACTCAATTTCCACAGTCACAACAAAGTTGTGCAAGTGGTGCATGGACCTTAACTTTGAGTACCAAGTAGAACCATTAAGAGGCTGCATATTGTTATAAACTATCTTATTAATCCTGGATTGATATTACTCTTTATTGAAAGACATCCAATGCCCCCAGTTCATAGTATTGGATAGTCCATCCCACTGGTTTGAAAGCAGCCACCATGAGACTCTGGATATTTGCATCATATTACCTTTGCAATATTAATAATAATTAGTAGGTAGTATTTCAGATGATAAATAATAAAAATTATCTTTGTAAAATATATATTTGCTGCATATAATTCCTATCTCTTCTTCAGTAAGAACATTATCAATGAATTCCATTTCAGAGGAGTGCCTATACATTTTCCTAATTTGATAGGCTGTAACCAAAGAGGATGGACTCTATAGTACTCCATTCAAGCTTAGATATTCATGAGCAAGGCATCCAACTATGCCTCCTTTCAGAAGAGCTGCTCATTCTCTTGGTGAAGAGAGAAATACTGCACAGTACTGCATATATGCCTTGTAACCCTATAAAGTAAAGTTGTAAGTTGTTAGGTAGAATGGCTTTGCAACAGGAATATTGTCCAGCTGGATACTGGCTGTCACCTGAGGAACTTTGAGTATATGAAATGAGATTCCCTTGGTGAGGAATTCCCAGGCCACACTGTACAAGCTCAGTAATCCAAAGTTTAGCAATCAACAAGTATAGATGGTATGCCATGCCATAAATATCCCTAAAGACCAAGAAAAGCAAGTACTAGTACTGGACATAAGTGATAGCCACTGCTAATTATATAACTCATACTTTTATAATTGGCATTTAATCATAAATACTCATATATAACCTTTATAGATACTTATATACTTCTGAATATCCTTTATAAATGCTTATAGATACTCTTCATCAATACTCATATGCTTTATATGTCCTTTATAAATGCTCATTATGTATATATTGTACCCATAGATACTCATTGATATCTTTCACTAATACTTATATACTTTTAAATATCCTTTATAAATACTCATTATATATGGATCATACTTATAGATACTCATAGATACCCTTTATCAATACTCATATACTTCTGAGTACCCTTTATAAATACTCATTATATATGGATTCTACTTATAGATGTCCTTTACCAATGCTTATATGCTTCTAAATATCCTTCATAAATACTCATTATATATGTATTGTACTTATAGATACCCTTCACTAATACTTATATGCTTCTGAATGTTCTTTATAAATGCTCATTATGTATGTATTGTATCCATAGACATTCACTGACATTCTTTACTAATACTCATATACTTTAAATGCCCTTTATAAATACTCATTATGTATGAATCATGCTCATAGATACTCATAGATGCCCTTTACCAATACTCATATGCTTCTGAGTATTCTTCATAAATACACATTATATATGGATTATGCTTATAGATGCCCTTTACCAATGATCATATACTTCTGAATACCCTTTATAAATGCTCATTATGTATGTATTGCACTCATAGATACCCTTCACTAATACTCATATACTTCTGAATATCCTTCATAAATACTCATTATATATCTATTGTGCTCATAGATACTTATTGATATCCTTCACTAATACTCATATACTTCTGAATGTCCTTCATAAATACTTATTATGTATGGATCATACTCATAGATACTCATTAATACCCTTCACCAATGCTTATATACTTCTGAATACTCTTTATAAATCCTCATAATGTATGTATTATGCTCATAGATACTCATTGATGCCATTTACTAATACACATATGCTTCTAAGTATCCTTTATAAGCTCATTATATATGTATTGTACTCATCAATACTCATAGATGCCTTTCAATAATACTTATATACTTCTAAATACCCTTTATAAATGCTCATTATATATGGATTATACTCATAGATACTCATAGATATCCTTCACCAATACTTATATACTTCTGAATACCCTTTATAAATACTCATTACTTATGTATTGTACTCATAGATAATCATAAATATCCTAAGACAATGGCAAGAGGTATAAATCTCATATATACTAGATATAATAGCTTTTTCCAGCTATTTATTTGCATCTATTGATGATTCTGATGATTCTGGAAACTCATAACTCCAATTATCAAGTTGAAGAATTTCCATTATATTTTCCTTAATCATTTCCAACTACAGTAAATGTAATATCTATATATAAGGAAGTGGCAAGAGCAGAATTAAAACTATATATAAGCTCAGGCTGAGGATGCACTAGCTGACATTCAATGACAAAAATATATTATTTCTTTACTATGGCAATTTAAGTAACTTAATACCTCTGGAACTGGAAATAATCAAAATACTCAGATGCAGCCACTATATTAGAGATACAAAAACAAAACACAATGTTGGGCTGATTGCTATAGAGCTTCACATAAAGCATTAGCTATTCTTGCTCCAAATGGAAGTTGGAAGACTTATTTACATAAGTTAAAATCTGAGAATATATGTGGACTAGATTAAGATAATGATAATTCTTCCAGTAATGAGAGATATCAAATGTCTGGATATGACTGATACCACAAGCTTCAACAAACAAGAAAAAAAATAAAGAAGAAATGAATAAAGGTCTTCAAGCAGAATGGGCAAATTCAAAAACTCAATAAGATAGATAGGAGAATATACCAAGTTCAATACTTAGAAATTTGTAAATTAGTAAAGATATTCAAAACTCATCAAATAATGTTGATAATGATTGGAAAAATAATGAGGGTAATAATAATAATGAGGAGATTGATAATGAAAATAATAGTGAAAATAACATGGTAGTAATGATGAAGATATGCAGGAGGATAATTTTATTAACAGATATGAGCTTGGATATTAAATAATTATCTCTGATAATGTGATATTGTGTTCTATATATATTGTTTTACAACATTAGAAATAGTATCTTAAGCTAGATATGGGTTTATCTACAAGTATATAAGATGGGTATATATCAGCAACTATGAAAGAAATCTAGAAGTATCTATAAGCACAATATATAAATTATGAGTATTTATAAAGGGCATTCAGAAGCATATAAGCATTAGTAAAGGATATTAATGAGTATTTATATGTGCAGTACATGTTAGAATCTGCTTGCTCTTTATTATATGAACTATTATGTGACTCATCTTATGATATACATGTAGAAACCTTAAGGCAACTACACTTTTACTTAGTGGACTACAGGTACAGTCTAAATATAATTATATAACTATGCATACAGTATGCACAGTGATATGCATGACTTATACATGGACTCTCAACTCATAGTAGACACATATAGACTAGTATATAAGTAGTAACTAGCTTGTAGCTAACTCCTTAGTCTTAAGCTTGTATATTCCAGATGGTTTATATAATTCTTCTTACTCATTTCTCTCTTGTCATCTATTAGTATGTGACTTTGACCATGACAAGTTGTCTGTTGCTTACAGTATATACACAATGAGCATTTATGAAAGGCATTCAGAAGCATATGGGCATTAGTAAAGGGCATTAATAAGTATCTACAAGCACAATAAATATATAATGAATATTTATGAAGAACATCAATAAGCATCTATGAGCATAATCCATACATAATGAGCATTTATGAAGGGTACTCAGAAGTATATGAGCATTAGTAAAGGATGTCAATGAGTACAATATATATACAATGAGTATTTATGAATGGTATTCAGAAGCATATAAGCATTGGTGAAGGGCATTTATGAGCATTAATGAGCATAATACATACATAATGAGTATTTATAAAGGATACTCAGAAGTATATGAGTATTAGTAAAGGGCATCTATGAGCATTGATAAGTACAATACATACATAATGAGTATTTATAAAGGGTACTCAGAAGTATATAAGTATTGATGAGCACAATACATAATGAGTATTTATGAAGGGTATCTATAAGTATTTATGAAGGGTATTCAGAAGTATATGGGTATTAGTGAATGGCATCTATGAGCACAATATATACACAATGAGTATTAATAAATGGTATTTAGAAACATATAAGCATTGATAAAGGACATTTATGAGTATTGATGAGTATTTATAAAGGATATTCAGAAGTATATAAGCATTAGTAAAGGGTATCTATGAGTATTGATAAGCATAATACATATATAATGGGTATTTATAAAGGGCATTCAGAAGCATATAAGCATTAGTAAATAACATCTATAAGCACAATATATATATAATGAGTATTTATAAATGGCATTCAGAAGCATATAAGCATTGGTAAAGGGCATTGATGAGCATTGATGAGCATTTGTGGGGGGTACTCAGAAGTATATGAGCATTAGTAAAGGATATTTATGAGTATTGATGAGCACAATACATATATAATAAGTATTTATAAAGGATATTTAGAAGTATATGAGCATTAGTAAATAATATCTATAAGCACAATATATATACAATGAGTATTTATGAATGGTATTCAGAAGTATATGAGCATTGGTAAAGGGTATCTATGAGTATTGATGAGTACAATACATATATAATGAGTATTTATGAAGGGCATCTATAAGTATCTATAA
>JASFCY010000281.1:0-12714 GCA_036940585.1 Cyathus olla
TCAGGATTTCCACTTTTTCTAGTCATTGATTCTCACTCATAAGTCTTCTGTTTATTGTTAGGTGGCCTTGTCTAAGTATTGCCCTGACAGAAAGATATTCTGATTTTGACAAAGTCCTAAGCAGTGGAGGCCTCAGTCCAACAGACCTAAACAGTGGAGATAATACTGGCCTGCTAATAATTGAGAAAGTATCCTATTTGGTTAAAACTTGATAGTAAGCACAGGAACAGACAAGCAATAAAGTACTTACCAAGGTCTCAACCTTTAGACCACATGATACACACTGAGAGGAACATGTTTGGACCGATCAGCTAGCATGCTGTAATCTGATAGCTTTGGATTATGACAAGTACAAACACGGTTATCACAGTCTGTCATATATAAAAGCACCTGGGCATCAAAGTGCCTGCATTGGTCTCTGCTGTACCAGAGGCAGCAACTCAATTCCTGCCCTTCTTATTTTACTTATTCCCTTTCTATCTACTTATTATCATGTTATTATCTTTACCAGGACCCCTATATCTACTATACAGTACCAAAAGGATCCCACATACTTACTCTGTGAATTATATATAAGTAGGCCCCCCTCTGTAGGAGGAAAGGCAAGAACTGTGCAGATTGTAGTTTTTCCAATTACCATAGTAGCAGGTTTTCATTAGCATACCAGCAGACAGTATATTTTATTCAGTGCATATATATTTCAGAGTAAACTAAGTGAAAAAGTCAACTAAGCTAGTATCTATAGAAAAGTCTGGAGCAACTACAATTACAGTGGTTCTATCTACAAGATATATTGCAACTTACTACTCTACTAGTGACATGCCTATAGCATGTTTGTGTTTTTGGTTTCTGTGTTGTGCTTTCGTTGTATTGTGCACTTTGTTAGATTTCCCCTCAAACTCATGTGAGTTATGTCACATAACCTTTGCAACTTCATCATTGTGCCTGTGGCTGTAGACTCTCACTTCAACAGGATTGAGATACTTGCACTCAAGGGCCTCTGGTAGTGGCTTCCATCCTGGAGCCTGGAAGCCTGCAGGTGACCCTGAGTCTTTGAAACCCAATCCTACTTACCACTTGCAAACCATACTGGACACTTGCATGCCACCAATGCTGATTTGCATCTTGATATCAAATTTTTGACACTTCAGAACAAACCAGTTTACCTCTCGACCTGTTGTCTCTGTAAGTCAACTATAAGTTACTCTCAGTGCCACCTCAGTGCAATATATTGAATCACTCATGAATGCAGGCTGGTCAAAATGATCCAGGCTGTATTTCCCATCCATTATCATTTGCTATCCTCCAGTACTCTTTTACACAGTATAACTTTGTACCTGGAACCTAGCTGAAAGATCTTTGAGATGTGCAACCTCAAGAAGATTGAAATGTGTCAAGAGCAGAATTAACCCTGTACTTATATACCCATTATTGCTGTTTTCTATAGTCTCATCTTGGTTACCCATTTGTTCCTCAAATATAACCATTGGCTGCAAGTCTAATGAGTAACTAACTGGATAGTATAAGTATAGTAGGGATTTCATTGGTAAAGGATAAGCTTGATTGTACTTACTGACTTACTTCATAAGATAACATCTGGATTGAGCATTACCAACAGGGCTGAGATAAGTAAATTACTAACATATGGAACTGTATGTCCTTGTAAGTCTGTTCTAAGTATATTACCTTGTCTACTTTCTTTGCTAAATATTTTCTCTTTGATATCATATGTAAACACAGAAACCATATGGTATATATAAGACAAGTATTTGTTACTTCAGCTACTAGCTTCCCCTGGATACCATGAAAACCTTTCTATTTTCTCTCATTGGAGTTGTAATTTTCCAAAATTTTGGTAGTAATGTATTTACATCCCTTGACATATATCCTTTACTTTGAATTATTATTTTTTTAGCTGAATTTCTTCCAAATAGCTCATTCCCTCTATATCAGTTACAGTTCTTGGTATGAATGCAACATTTCACACATCTGCCACCAATCAGACATTCAATCCTCACAGAAGGGCTCCTCTGTTTATCCAAGTTTTTGATCAGAGCTTCCTGTCTGTTCTTGATCCCAGTCCTATATTCCATCAAGTAGCACATAATGCAACCTTTGGTCTTGCTTTTGAAGCTCCTGTATACAATCCAGAAATGAATAAAATATTCTTTGCCAGTTCCATATTTGACATTAACACTATCCAGTCCAATTATATTAGCAAAGTTAAAATGGAGGACATGGAAGAAGCTTTGAAAAGTAATTCAACTGATATTAACATTCATTTTGAAACAGTGTGTAGTCCTCATACCAGAGTACATTTTTGGCTCCTGTTAACCATATTGCTAGCTTGACCTTTTAAGTATACTTAATATTATAAATGGTAGGGTGGGATCATTTCACAGATTACTTTTGCTTGCTACAGAAGGATTTAACCAAAAATGTGCCTGTAATTGTACTTTTAAACACTAAACCACCATACAACTCTACAGTTATACTAGACAACTATTTTGGAAGACAATTCAATTCTCTTGATCATAAGTCTCTGTTTTTTTGAGAATTTCTAGTTCTTTGCTAACTTATTGATGTATAGTTATAGTTTTGTTCAGAGAATTCATCTACCTCCTCTCATGCCTTCTCAGGTGTATATGTTTGACCCTGTAACAGGAAGTATCCAAGTAGTGGTCAGAGATATACTAATGCTGAACAGAATTGCTTTTTCTCCTGACAGAAAGATTGCCTATGTATACATCACATATTTATTTTTCTTGATACATTTTTGATATGTATCATTAGCACTGATACTGCCCAATATGGAACTGATGGAACAGTTCAAAGTCATCCAGCTCTTATGTGAGTTGTTGCTTTTCCTCAAATATAATAAGACTGTTGACAGCATAGCAGTTACATATTTGATGTTGACCCAGACACATTTATATTCATGAATAAATATGCATTTGCTTTCCCTGATGCAGGTTTTCCAGATGGAATTACAGTAGACAACCAAGGAAATGTATATGCTGGGTGTGGAGATGCTGTTCAGGCAAGTTGTTCCCTACAACAATATTTAAACCTGTTCTAACTGCTATTGATTACCAGGTATTTAACACAAAAGGTAGGTTTCTGGGAAAGTTTTTCATTGGAAGTACCATAATAAATATGGCATTTGCTGGAGATAGCAGACTGATAATTTTGGTGAATCATAGCTTGTTGATGGCAAAGATTGCCACAAAAAGTGGTATATTCACTTTGTGATACAGTATCTAATGGAGAGTTTCTAGTTATATAGATATGTACACTGCAGTGGGTGGGAACACTTGGTGGTATTATAGAAGGTCATTGAATATGTCCATGAATGATTCCATGCTAAAATTTTCTATTCTGGATCCAACACAAATGTCCACATAAATGTATAATCTCTTCATTCATTGTTGTTGTAGCCAATGTCTTATGAGTATTGTATACACAAGTATCCTATATTACCAGTTGCCCACACAATTAATCTTTAGTGTTTGAAGTTAAGCAGTATCATTTACCAATCAGAATTCCAGAAACAAGACTGGAGGCCCAGAGCCCTACTGCCTCAGAACTGACTCGGAGTTGGAGAGCTCTCATAAGCTATCTTTGTATGCATTGTTAATTCTTATATTAACAAAATGGACCCCAGAACTACTCAGACCAATTCAAATCTGAAGCAATGAAGTGCCATATAAATTATCTCAAGTCCTACTGAATTTAGATTGGCAATTACATATCTACACCATGATGTCACATTGATTTCGTAGACTTGCATGTTAGGATTATGGCAAAAATCAGTCACTCTGTATGTTTTTAGTATGTTTTTATTTTAGAATATGCTTAGATATATATTAGAAGAATTAATTTTGCAATGCTAAAAAGTAAATATGTATACAACATATGTAATGCACAATTGCATATATTGCATTCAATATTTTCTGCTAAAATAATTCCTTTTATTAAGGTAAAACTAAATACATTTCAACTTAAGAATACATTTAAACTGTACTCAGGGTTTCATATTCCTTGGATACTTCAATAACCTCAGATATTCCCATGCCCAACTTGGTAACCAGCAAAAGCTGAAATAATCACTAATGTACTTTACCATACTCACTGCTACATTGAATACAAGTTTACAATTCAGTTAGGAGTATTATATGCATATAAATTATAGTATCAGCAAGTAGTAACATTAAACATTGTGCATGTAAATGAGTATTATATTGTAAGAATTAAGTATGAGTTATTCACTTAATAAAAAAAAATCAGAATTTATATATTCACTGTCAATACCATATTGATATTGCATTGTGTATTGATCTGGTAAGTGCAAACAGCATGATGGAGGTGAGTGCAGCACCTGAGCATCCCTGGTTGTTGCTAGCTATCAAAGTTGGGGATGGGAATATTTGAGGTTAGTAAAATATCCAAGGAATATGAGACTCTGAGTACAGTTTAAATGTGTTCTCAAGTTGAAATGTATATAATTTTACTTTAACAAAAGACAAGAGGTGACTTCAGCAGAAAATTTCAAATGTGGTATGTAAAATGTGCAATCACAACCACAACAATTTTTTGTGCAGAAATCACATCATATATATTTACTACTTTCAATTATGGGGTAATTTCTGCACAAAAAATCGTTATGTTCATATTTTGCTCTCAGTATCATGCAATATCTTCTTTTAAGACACAACTATATGTATTATTCTTGTAAGTAATATATGTGAGGTAATCATACATTATACAGCAGCAAAAATTAAATAAACTTGTAAGTATAGCTAAAACTTACTAAATCTCCATCCAGGCCTTACTGCAGCCTAATGGATCACCATACATTGATTGAAATCCTTATATATTTGAATAAACAGGTTACTAGCATTTTATTTGATCTTAATCCCATTGTTTCTATGTAATCCAATGTAATTCAATCAGTTTAAAAGATCAGGTCAGGGTTGTAGTCTCAATCAAAATAATTTTTGGTTATATGTGCAGTACAAATATGAAAATGTATAGTATATATGCAATTTTGTGCAGTACTTACCAGAATATTATTGTACCCTACTCCAATATTGTAGAAAATTCTAGATAATTATTTCTAAGTATATTGTAATTACTTCTAGATACTCTACCTGTAGATATAAAAGTGGGGGTGCACAATGCCTGCAAAGGGTGACAGTTGGGAATTGTGACATCTGTCTATTGGATGCTGTATCTGGATTGGTCTGGATTGTTCTAGGTTGCACAGTCTCTTTTGGTTGTTATGGTGATTTCCATTACATATTTGATGTACCATCACATCTTTGATGCACCATTACATCTTTGATTATCACTTAGTTACCATCATATAGTCTAGACTTTCCTTTCAGTATATAAACACTCTGTATTTTGGTAGTTGATAACAAGTTCTCTTCATCCCATTTTGTGTCTGTGTCTGTGTCTGTGTCCCTCAACTTTACTTTTCTACTCCTCATATCACCTTCTCCCTCTTGTTGTTTTGACACTGTCATGCATATCTTGAAATCCATTGACCTAGTACCCTTATTGCTTACTGAATGGAATTTAATTATTCTTTTTGTAGTTTATCTCAATAAATATACATAACCTCACATGGAGAATGATTTTTATGTATGAGATTGCTTCCAATATGGCTATATGGGCTGAGTTCCTGCCAAAATCCCCATTAATTATACTTCTTATCTTATTTCTTATATAGCTCTTTACATAGACAACTTAGGAATATAATTTATAAAGCAAAAGTACACTATTTCACTGCTAGAATAATTTAGTTAAGACCAATTTTTTATTTTCTTGCTTTATCATGTAAATTTGATACATATTATAGCAGATTCTCATACTTACAAACATTTTTTAAAATTCTGGCTAGAATATTTGATTCAGAACAAAAAATAGTGTAAACTTGCATCCTCACACTAATAGTAAAAGTATGTTTCCAGAAAGCAGTTTCAGAAACAAGTTGCAGCACTTATGGTTGAGGTGCACAGCCACCAGCCAGACTTTACACCATTCATTACTTGTTGCTCAATGCTCCCTCAAAACATTTTAGTTGTATTTTTTGTACTCTAGCTCAATAAATATGTAATATCTATAGTATTATATTTCTTTTGTGGATAATATTGGCTCAAATGTTGCTGTATTGGAGAAATCCCCACCAAAACCCATGTCAATTTTATACTTTAACTCATTTTTTATATAGCTCTTCACACAGATAACTTTAGAACATATTTAATAGAGCAAAAATATACTATTTCATTGCTAGAATAATCTAGTCAAAACCAATTTTATATATTTTCACTGTCACAAAGATCTAGTATATAATATAGTGAGTTCTCATATTTACAAGCATTTCTAAAAAATTCGGGCTTGACCATTGGATTTGCACAGAGAAATACTGTATATTTGCTCCTTAACACTAGTTGTAGAAATACAATTACAGAATGTTATTATAAAAACAAGTTGCACTACCTGTGTAAAGCAGCACAGCCACCAGCCAGACTTGTTTGGAAAGATTGCTTTGTTGATTATGAAAGTTGTGAGACCACTTGATCAATTCAAGCTCAATTCTCTTCATTCCACAACTCAACAACTCAACAAGCATTTCAAGTCTTCCTTCAAGCCATTATAGTTTTCATTCAACAAGGTATAAATACAAACAACTTCCTACAGCTAAATCCTTAACTATTGAGTAGATTTATTGAATCTCAAGCCAATCAAGCTACAATGCCCAAAGCTAGCAATCTTAAAAAAACCAAATTGGAATCTGTGACCAATGCAAGAGTACAGAAAAACCTTGAAAGTTCTGATACTACTATGGATAAGCAAGAGAACCTAGAAACTGCTCTATGCACTGCCAAAGCTCAGATCAAGTCCTTGAAAGATAAGCTTGACATACTTGGCAAAAATCTGGAGCAATCTTGTAAGGACAAGAATACCATAATAAAAAATCTTGAGGATAAAGTAGAATATATGAGTAAGGACTATGCCATTGCATCTAACCAGCTTGAAAAGGCAAAATAAATTTAAAACTCCTGGGAATTGAATTAAAACAGGAGAAAAACAAATGTAATGCTTTATACAAAAAGCTTAGAATTGAGAGAAGAGCTTGCCAAAGAGGAGACTGAAAAAAGACTGTTCTGGAAAAACAAGTAAGATAGGCCTCAGTCATACTTGATTATCTCACATGTGATTAGCACATGAAGTATCACAATATGTGACAAACAGTAATTTCTATGCTACTCTTTCCAATTTAAGTATTTTAAAAAGTTAAATATAACGTTTACCAGAATGTATATTTGGAACAATTATGTGTTTGGAATTTAATTTTAATTGCATTTTGAGTCAATTAGACTTCAAATACATTTGAGGAGCTTGCATAGCTTATTACTATGTAAGGATAACATAGGTAATCATTTGACTTTAAACTGAAAGGTATTTGAAATACTATTAGCTCAAATTACACTTAAAAGCAAATTCCAAATGCATGATTGTTGCAGAAATACATTCCAGCAATCTTGTATTCTGAATTTTGAAAATACTTGAATTTGAGAGAGTAACATAGAAATTACGATTTGTCACGTACATCACATGCCATCCTGTTGAGTATGACTGAGGCCTATCTTATATATCCTCCAAGTTGCTAATTTCTCCAAATTCAAAAAAGTGAAGCAAATTTCAGGTAATGCAGAAAAGGCTATAAAATAGTTAATGGAGCTTGAAAAAGAAAAAAATAATTTAAGTAAACTCTCTGAGTGCTTAGAAAGATATTCAAGAGACTTGAAGTACTCTTAGGAGAAGAGAATTTCACTTCAAGAAAAACTAATATAGTCTTTAATAAAAACAATGAGCTGAAAGAACTTGACAATATGATAATTATACCAGGTTTTGGAGCTGAGGAGGAGCCAAAAAGTGACTCCAGCTTGTAAAACACACAGAATCTGCCAGAAAGCAAATCAGATATAGAAAAAGACAAAAATATATCTATTTCATCATTTCAGGAGCCAGAAACTCGATAGCTGTGACCTCCAAAGGATATAGACTACAGGAAACTCAGTAATCCTGATGCCAGGAAGCCTGCACATCAATATATGCCTCAGGAGAAACATCCTGATATAACTAGGCCTACAACATCATCATCAGCTAAAACATCCCCAAAACATTGAACTGACCTTTCTATTGATACCCTGGATATGTTATTTCAAAGGGTACTTGTGGAGATCCAGATAGGGATACTAAACAAGAGTCTGAGTGGTGAAGAACTTCCCAAAAATATTGAGGAAGCCATGGAAGATCCACTGAGCGAAGAGTGGAAAGCAACTGTAAAGGCAGAATTGGATCAGCTGAAGCAAATGGGCATATGGGAGCTGGTAGACTTACCTGAAGGACAAAAGGCTATAGGAAACCGATGGGTATTTGCAAAGAGACACAATAATTCTACCCAACCTCCAAAATACAAAGCTAGACTTGTTGCACAAGGTTTCAGCCAGAAGCCAGGAACTGACTACAATGAAATGGGGACTTTCATACCTGTTATGTGATTTGAAACATTACAAGCCCTACTAGCTATGGCTGTAAAGTGAGTATCTACAACTACAGACACAAATGGCAAAGTCCAAGGGACATGTGACAGAACATGTGCAAGTTTGAGGGAATATCAGATGGGTTGTGCACAACACATAAAAAAGGGAATATGAAAAGCCAACAACACATGAAGCACATGACAACAGGAGGATAGTAAGTAGTACCTGTAGATAGCCCTTTCATGGTGTAGCCAGGTAGCTTGTATAGTCCTTGGATAATTCAATAGCAACTGGATGTCTGAACCAACTGGACACTTATTCACACTGTATGAAATGGGTACTAACAGAACTGAATTGTCAGACTGTAAAACTATGAAAACACACTACTATAGTAATCGGAAGACCTGCTATCTATGGGGGAACTTGCCTTCCCTCCTACAGAGGGAGGTCTATTTATATATAAAATGGGAATGCAGTGTTGGGGGGATTCATAAGTACTGTATAGCTACAGCTGGGGGTCTATCTGAGGGTGTGCCATGCATGTCTGTGTAAAGGCAGTGATGGGACACTGTATCTGACAAGTGGATGCTGAATAGCTGGGTGGCTGTGCTACGAGCATGTGGGTGCTATCACAATGCACAGTACCCATGTTTGGTCCTGTCATTATCCAAGGCTATTGGCAATGGTTTTTCATGTGCTGATTGGCCACTACTTTGGTCCATTGCACTATAGTGTTTAAACACATCTTCATGCAGCTGTCCTTCTGCTACATACTACATCGAGGTGAGGCCTTCCTCCCTATACCTGGTATGTCTCATTGCCCATCATTTACTTCTGGACTCTCACTATCAAATTACTGTTTTCTCTAAGGTCACCAGTGTTCAGCTTTGTATGGGCTGATGCAGTTGTGTTATTATTTGTAAGTGTTTATTTTGTCTTTCCAAAAGGCCAAGCTCATGTATCCTTGCTACTAGGGTTGTATGTATATTCCTTGGTTGCACTTTGTTTAGGTGCTTGACTGACCGTGCAGGATCTCTGTATCTGTTGCTTAGGATGCCCTTACTCTGGTATGTTTTTCCTCTTATATAGCATGTTTTATAGGATCTTATACTGGTCTTATATACTTAATAGTTGAATAAATGTGATTTATAGAGGCATGCTGCTATACAGTGTATCAACCGCTATCAACAACTAGGAAATGACACAGATGGATATAAAGTCAGATTACTTGAATGGAGAAATAGAGAAGGAACTTTACATGTTGCAGCCCACTGGTTTTGATGATGAAAGAGACCAAGTTTACAAGTTAAAGAAGTCCCTGTATGGACTCAAGCAAGCAGGAAATAGATGAAACAAGAAGTTTTGTGAAGAGATGGAAGAGCTAGGATTTATAAACACAAAGAGTGACTATTCTTGCTTCAAGTATGTCAACAGCAACACAATCATGTACGTTCTAGTTTGGGTTGATGACATCCCTCCGATAGGTCCGAGTGCAAGCGAATTGAGGATGAACTTAGTGCGAAATTCAATACAAAGATCCCCAGTGAGCCCAATATTCTACTGGGTATAAAAATCTTGCAGAACCGTACCAATAAATCAATTTCTATTTCGCAAACTCATTACATTGACTCCCTTCTCAAGAAATATGGTCTCAAAAATGCAAATCCAGTCCAAACACCACTTGATCCAAATGTTAATTTGGACTTGGAAGATATTACATGCGAGGAAAAGGGGAGATAGAATCAAAGGAATTTATTTCAAATGGGTATGCCAAAATGATTGGAGCACTTAATTATATTGCTCTAGGTACTTGTCCCGACATTGCTTTTGCTGTGCACAAATTGGCACAGTACACCAAAAATCCTCAAGCTGTACATTGGACTACTGTTAAATGAGTATTCCGATAGCTTAAAGGTACTCGTGAACATAATTTAACTTACGGCAGCATGGGAATTAATTGGACGAATGAATTGACGATTTATTTGGAAGCTGATTGGGCTTCAAATTCCCACCACAAGTCAATCAGCAGCTATATTTTCTTACTTGGAGGAGGCACCATTGCCTGGAGTGCAAAGAAGCAATCAAAGATTGCATTATTCACTGCAGAGGCTGAATATACAGTGGCTATTCATACATCTAAGCAAGTATTGTGGTACTGGTCTCTATTTTCTGAATTAGGACTAGACCAGCCCATACCATCTGTTATCTTCTCAGATAACCAAGCCACCATCACCATTGTGCATCACCCAGAATTTCACACTTGCACAAAACATATTGACATTACATTACATTTCCTACGGGATCATATCGAGCAAGGAACTCTCATGCTCAAGTATATTCCATTATGTGAGAACTTACCTGATTATTCACTAAAGATCTTGCGTGCCCATTACATCAAGAATTAACTTATGGAATTGGTGTAATGCCCAAGGCTTACCGGAATATTATTGTACCTACTCCAATATTGTAGAAAATTCTAGATAATTATTTCTAAGTACATTATAGTTGCTTCTAGATACTCTACCTGTAGATATAAAAGTAGAGAAAAATCTGCAAAATAGATTATCCTTTTTATTCACTTATTCTTACACTATGCACAATAGTACTGCACACATACTGCACATTCCTGCATGCCCAGGCAGATTTGCATGCTCTATAAAGACTTTAGCCAAATATATGGAAACAACCTGGTATGCTCCGTTGAATCTGGCTATTAATAATTATCTGCTTAGCTACTATTTGGAACCAAAGTTTTTGTTTTCCTTTTCGTTATGCCCCAAACCATACTGGGACATTACCCTGCACCACTTGAATTCAAGGGCCATATTGTAAACATCTGGGCAAGATTTATCATGAGCCCCTTTACCACATTTCCTCTTCATACCTCTAACGACCATAGTTAGATGTACTGAAGCATTTCGACCAAATGTTCAGTCATGCATCACACAGGGATCATGAACAGAACAGATAAGGTCATTTGTCACACATCACAGTCTGGTGTGAACACAGGCTCAGTGAACCAAAAATTGATAAAAACTGCAATACATTCAATTTTTTCCTTCATACACATATATAACACTCCTATGGCACTCCTACTTGTGCTTCCAAACTTATTCCTAAGATATGCGAGCAAAATACCCAAGAAATACCAAACATTTCCCTTCCTTCACGTGTATGCAGGGGGGTACAGTGGACAGAACACCGGCCTTGTTATGTATCACTTTGGGGCTTGAACAGAATACCTAACCAATTTTGGCTGTCACTAGTGTTGCCACGGCTCGGCTTTAAGCCACTAGCCACCAGAGCCGAGCTGTTAGGAAGCCGAGCTGAGCCATAAGTATGGCTCCAACTATATTTGAGGAAGGGCTCAACCAACTAGTGGCTTGCCGTGGCTGGAAGCCAGCTGAGTGGTCAGCTTATTTATTTTGTTCCCATGAGCACCTTGTGCTTGTGTTCTTCGAAGCTTCAACAATGCTGTTGACTTATTGTAAACTTAGGTTGATTCATACATCCTTACACAAGCTCTCTCCTTCCCTTCTTCTTTAGTAGCATACACTCAATTATCTGTATTCCTTTACCCATTCTTTCAATGCTAGACAGATATAAACCATGCAGTCCATGAAAACCTGACCACTGATTTCAGAGATAATCAGTACTGAGAACAAATATCTTTCTTCTCAATTCAAACAGATGCTATATATATCTTCCTGCAAGAAACAACAAGGCTACAATTTATTTTTATGATTTTTATTTATTAGGTAAATCGTATTTCTTTTCATGTTAAAAGCAGGATACTTGGCTTCAAAGTCGACAGCTTCAGGCATTTCCTGAATTCTGGCCCCCAATGCCTCCATGAAAAACTCACACCAAGAAAACTCCCATAAAAAAGACTTCAAAAAGTATGTATCAGCTTGTCATTTTCCTGTCACAGCACTGAAAAATCTAAGCATTTATCATGTAGAAACTACAGCAAATGCAGATTTACCATCCCCAGAGCCAGTTCTCCCCAACTTTAATATTCCAGTGCAAGATAGTGCGTCACTATGTCCTATGGAGCCACCCTACATTGGTAATCTGGAGGATGATGCAGGTATGTCTATTTTTTTGTCAATTTGTTGCAATACAGATACTAACTTAGAATTATTTCTTTAATTTTCAC
>JASFCY010000282.1:0-12710 GCA_036940585.1 Cyathus olla
TTGCTCACGGTAAATAATTATATTCTCATACCTCGAGCTCACTGTCAATTGGGTGTTATGTTTTAATTGGATTCTACGCTTACCGACCCCGCTTTGCAAACATATGTTCATTATGTCAGGAATATTAAGGGGAAAGAAGCTGTGATGCTCCACTTTTTTATTGATACACACATAACATTGGACATAGCTGGGACCTTAACAGAGTGTATGACGAATGTGGCGGTTCAGATACGAACTCGGACTTGCGGAACTGGCCAGGGGAAAGCATATAAAAGCTTGTATATCTTCTTTCTTTTCTTCAGCATCGAACAACCAGCAGCCGTCGTTTTAAAGCTATTTTCACAAACATGCAGTTCAAACTCTCCGCTGTCACTCTTGCTTTCGCCACTCTTGCGGCTGCCACACCCGTCGCTCGGGACACCTGTACCACTGGTGAACTCCAATGTTGCGATAGCACCAAGACCGCTGGCGATCCATCTCTTGCTGCACTCTTCGGCCTTTTGGGGATTGTCGTTCAGGATGTTACTGCCATTGTTGGCCTGAACTGCTCCCCGATTTCCGTCATCGGTGTGGGAGGCAACTCATGGTAAACTCTCAGCAATTAACCACTTGTCGCTGCTATGCACTGACATATGACTTTTAATCAGCTCCGCCCAACCCGTATGTTGCACCAACAACTCTTTCAGTCAGTCTTTTATTTTCTATAATTTTTGATACATGCATTAAAACTTTTAATAGACGGCCTCGTTGCTCTTGGATGCACCCCTATCAATATCAGCGCATAAATGTTAGACAATGATGGAGAAGTTGGTTAACACGGAGCGAGTCATTACTACTTCAGATACTTCTCAGATACGTAGTGTTGTATCATGCCCAAGTTGATAGTTCAGTGTTGTCTTCTTGCTGAATCAATCTCCAATACCATGATATTCTTTTCGCTGACTCTGGGCGACAATGGACTCACACATAAATGCATAAAGTTTTAAAGAATTAAATGAAATCATTATTGACTTTATGTTAACTTGTGGTATCTTTAAAATATCTTGAAGTCCGAGCTCGAAAGCTTCAAGCTCAAGTTTTACTTAAATTCTGTTCTGCTTTTAATCACACCATTTTCTCTAACTGTTTAGCTTTTGAATAAGCTCTATGTTACGAATAGTCTCTGGAGATGGACTAGTTCGTACAAGTGCAATATCACGTGACTGGTTTGCAGACTAATAGTCACTTTAACACAGCCAGTATTGAGAGATATAGTATCTCAGCATTGAAGTGCCAATACAACTCAGAGAACTTAAGCTGGGCTTAGGTTTTGAGAGAGACTGAGTGTTCGATCGAAAGTATATCAAGTAGAATTGTTCAAGCTAAAGCTTAAGGCTTATAGTCAAAATCCTTACAATTTATATACTACACAGTAAGTCCTCCGGTACCATACCTGCGCAGTAGTCCAAGTCATAATATGTGAGAAAACGGTCAGAGTAAGTCATATCAAGTCAAAAGAAGTAAAAGTAAAAAATAGAAAATGACTCTTATCGAGTTGAGTCAATGTTTGACTAAAGCTTCAACTTGTAGCCAAACAAGTCCTAAGAATGTAAATATAAACAGGAAAAGAAAAAGAAAGTATAGAAGAAGTAAAAATCGTAACATTACCCCCTCACTAGGGTTGAAGTTCACCAGAACTTCACGATTAATTCTGTTCGTAGTCCTCGGGGTATGAGCCAAAGTCGTTGTGATGAAGTTCCCAGTGTGTGAATTGCATCTTTCCTCCCATTGGGTATCTTGTTGACCCCCACGCTCGTTCCTTCCCCTTCTTCCTCTCCTCCCATTCCTCCTTCTTGATTCTTTGTAAGGCGGCAGCAGTGGTTCCCTCAATTCTGGGGTTCAGGCAGTGAGGCGTTGTATGTCCAGGGCTATCCTTTCTGCAGTTGTTGCATCGATACTTTCCACAGTCCTTCTTCTCGTGGCTATAGCTTCCACAGAGAAAGCATGCGCTGTCTCCAGATCTCATTGAATGTCCCGCAGAGTTCAGAGAGTTGTTTCTATGGGCATACAGGTGAGCAGTCTGAGTTGATTGGGAGTGGTAGAACGTGGTGGGAGTGGGGGACTCCTGTTTAATTGAGGGCAAGGCAGTGCTGGGTGGGGTGTTTGCTGAGGAAGTGGGAAGGGTGTGGGGATATGGTTGTCTGCGTAGTCTGCTAACAGTGGTGGAGTCCGTATGTTCTCTGAGTGATGCTGATTCTGGTAGGATGTAATAATACTGTCTGGGGTCAGGTGTGATGGGTAGGTTGTGGAGTTCAGCATACGTGTGACTGACAAGTTGTCTCTTGTCCATTCTAACACTGAATGGTCCTCGATAAGCTAACACATATCGCTCATTAGTATTCGGTTGTCTGTCACTGTTAGGAGAAGAAATGCAAATGGCTGGTTCGATGTAGTCAGCTAGTCCATTTCTCATAAGAGAGTGGAGGGCCAAATTCTGGTTCTCGATAGCATCCCGATTTGCCCTTACTGCATTTTGAAATATAGTAAAGTCTCTTGCTAACGTTTCTCCAAAAGGTAAATTCTGTAGAAAGTAGAGGGTGGAATTAACCTGGGAGTTAGGGATGCTGGTGAGGGCTCTACAAAATTCTTCTTCGCGGGGGACGTCTTCTAGTGGGAACTCGGCATGGTAATTGCCATTGTGAAAGTTCATGTTGGTGATAATGTGAGGTAGGTTCGTTGGTTTGTTAATCTGCATGATACGCGTCACTTCGGATATGGCAATCTCGGCATCGGCTTGTAGTAAAGAAGGGGAAGCAGCTCCAGGGTTATTATTGAAAGAGTTGGTGGGAACATAGTTGGGGGCAGAAGAGTTGTTGTTGGAAGACATGTTTGGAAGACTTTAGATTGGAAAAATCTGAGTTTTCAAATGAGTTCAGCCTTCTTCTTATACTCTTCGAGAATATCTTTTGCATGATCAAAATAGTCCTCCAGTAGCCATTCATCATTTGCCAGTGGCTCATTCTTCCATCTGACCTTGTATAAGGTTTTGGGGTCTGTTTTTCTTCCTTCTGTTCTTCTAGAAGTTTTGTGTCCCACAATGCCTTCTATTTCAAATTCGGGGTGACCTTCTATAAGGTCTGGAATTGTTCCAGGGAAGTTTTCTCCATGAATGGCATTTTCTTTGTAAGGGAGGAGAAGTACAGCATGGAATATGGGGTGTATCTTCCATTGTTCAGGAAGTTCCAGTTCATATGTTAGTGGCCCTATCTTTTGTTTGATTGTGAAGGGTCCTTCTCTTCTGGGAGCCATTTTTTGTGAAGGGTATGCGATAGATAAGTTTCGGTTGTCTAGCCATACTTTGTCTCCTTCCTTGTAGGAGGTAAGTCCTCTTTTTTGCCGATTTATGACTTTTTGTTGTGCGAGTTCATGTAAAGCCTTTGCTTCATTCCTTGCTTGTAGGAGCCCTGCAATTCATTCTTTGACATCTTTAACCCGTGTTGTGTCTAAAATAGAAGGTACTCCCATGGGATCGTATTCCATTAGCAAGAAGAAGGGTGATTCTTGTGTCATAGAGTGAAAATTGGAGTTGACTGCGAATTCCGCTGTGGATAGAAAGTTTGTCCAGTCATGTTGTCTCATGCTGCAGAAGCATCGAAGGTAGGTTTCCAGTTCTTGGTTCATTCTTTCAGTTTCACCATCAGTTTGGGGGTGATAAGCAGTTGATCCCTTCCATTTGACCTGTAAGAGCTTCATCATTTCTTGGAAGACCTTGGAAGTGAGCTTTGGGTCTCTATCAGAGATGATAGATTCTGGTAATCCAAAATGTCAATAGACCGTGTCGAGTAAAATCTGTGCCGTTTTGATTGCCATTTGGCCTTTTGTAATACAAGGATGGAAAATTACTCCCTTAGTAGATCCGTGGTCAACCACGACCAAAATAGAATCATAGCCTTCTGATTTAGGAAGGTCAGTGATCCAATCCATCGAGATCTGAGTGAAGGGTCTTGTGGTTGCTGGTGCAGGGATAGGGTTTAAAGGTGGTTTTCCTCGTCAGTCGTATTTCATTTGTTGGCAAATTGCACATCCATCAATGTAGTTCCTGATAAAAACTCCCATTCCTGGCCACCAGTATTCAGTTTTTACCTGTTGTTCTGTTGCTCTTCTTCCAGGGTGTCCTGCCACTAAGGTATTGTGATGTAGTTCTGCTATTCTTCTTCTTAGTTCCTGGTTTGGAGGGATGTAGCATTTTTCTTTGAAGAATATGATTCTGTTTTCTATTCACCAATCTTCTAGGGAAGATCTGATTGGCGGTAGTTGTTTTGCGTTTACAGTGGAGAGAATGTTTTGTCCCAGTTCATCGTTTTCTGTTTCCAATATTACAAGGTCTCGTAGTTCTGTGTCAATTAAGTTTATTGTGATATCTGCGTCTAGAATTTTAATAAACCAGTGGTCAGGTAGCATAGTGATGCCCAGATTTTCTTGTTCTTTATCAGGCATCATATCTGGTCATCATGAGATCATGTCTGCTTCAAGGTTTTTTTTTCCTTGGATATGTCGCATTCCTATATTGAATTGGGACAAATATAAGAACCATTGTGCTTGTCATCAATTTAGTTTGTGTGGTTCTTGATAGTATTTCAGGTTTTCATGATCAGAAAATACTACTATCTTGTTTGGATGTCCTTCCAGTAGGTATTGCCAAGTTTTGAAGCCATGAACTATTGCATATAATTCTTTATCAAATATCTTGTAGTTTCTTTTGGTGGGTGTAAACATGTGGGATATGTATCCACATGGTTTCCAGAATCCATTTTCGTCTTGTTTTAGAACAGCACCTGTGGCGAAGTCTGATGCATCTACATGCATCACAAATGGTTTTTTGGGGTCTGGTATCCGTAGAATCAGGTTTCGTAGGAAGGCAGCTTTAAGTTTGTCAAAGGCATGTTGTTGTTCATCCCCCCAGATATATGGTGTTCCATTTCAGGTTAGCCTAAAGATTGGTTCAATCTTCTTGCTGTAGTTGCCAATAAATTGTTGATAGAAGTTGCAGAAACCGGCGAATGACTGGATTTCTTTAACCTTTCTTGGGGTGGGCCAGTCAGCAATTCCAGCGAGTTTTTTTGGATCCATACAGATTTCGTTTGGCCTGATGATCATTCCTAGGTATTCTACTTCTTGAGTTTCGAAGGCACATTTTTCCGGTTTGGTGAATAATCCGTTCCTTTGTAGGATTTCCAAGACTTCTTGTGTGATTTTTCTGTGAAGTTCCAGGTTGTTCTTTGTATAGATGAGTATATCATCTAAATATACTCTTACTAATCCTTTGGTGATATAGTCAGATAAGATTCCATTCATCATTCGCATGAATGTGGCTGGTGAGTTGCATAGTCCAAAGAACATAACCATGGGTTGAAAGATGCCTCTTTTAGTAACGAAAGTGGCTTTTGATTGGTCTTCTGGAACAATTTGTACTTTATTGTAGGCTCCGCGGAGGTCAATTTTTGAAAATAGATCAGCTCCCTTCAGGTCTTCCATTAAGGTCTTGATGTGGGGGAGTGGGTATCAATCTTTGATTGTTCCTTCATTAAGGTACCTATAATCTTGACATGATCATAGTTCTTCTGTTTCCTTTTTCCCGACGAAGAAGAACCCTGCAGTGTTTTCTGTGTCTGTGCTATCTGGTTTGACTTCTTCGATATATCCTTTTCGGAGGTTTTCATCAATGAATTCGTTCATTGATTTTTCCTCCTTCTGGCTTAGTGGATATACCTTGCTTTTCCTGGGTTTGAAGTCTGGTTTCATCTGGATTTTGTGATCCCAGGGTCTGGATGGTGGGAAAGATTCTGATGTGTCTTTGTCAAATACATCTTGATAGTTCCATAGGTATTCTGGGACCATTTCCTTGAAAGTTTGTTTTGCTGTGTAAGTTTCCTGGGAGAGCTTTTGTGAAATAGTTTGTTTTACACGAATTGATATTCCATATTCTGCAAACAAGGTCTCTTCTTTTTCAAAGGAGTGTCCCATGCCGTGGTCTGTCAAGGAGGGATCTTCTATATTGGTGAGAAAAGCTCATAAGTGCATGCTTTCTATAGAGAGATTGTTATTATTAGAGTTAGTCCAGTTGTCTTCCATGGTTTCTTCAATCTGCTCCTCATCTTGGAATGTGGATTCCTCAAGAGGATACCTATAATCTTGAGGGAGTGTTTCCATACACTCATTCTCCGATTTGTCAGGTATGTCTTCGATCGTAGTTCTGTTTTTGTGTTGTCTTTTCCGGGGTTTCTTCCTTTGGGGTTTTGTTTTCTGATCGAGCAAACATTTTGGCTAAAGCGATTGTGAGTGCCTGTCCTAGTTTTTTTGTTGAGTTGAATTTGGCTTGGTCTATTTCGAGGGTGCCCTTTTTCCAGTTAATCAATGGGTTGACTTTCTGGAGCCATGGGAAACCTAGGATAATAGATTCTTTGCCTAGTCCTGATAGGTAAAACCAGGTTGGGATTGTTGCTTTTCCAATATTCATATTAGCTAGCACATAATGAGAGATGTATCCCTTTTTATTCTGGGTTCCATTGACATTAAAGACTGGAATTAAGTTTTCTGTCTTTATTGGTGTTAGTTTTAACATTGTTGCAGTTGCTCAACTCATAAAAGATCCTCCTGCTCCTGAGTCAATGAGGGCAGGGATTTTTCCAACGTGTTTCTGAAATGTAATGGGAACGTGCATAGTATTTTGTTCAATATCAGCTATAATTACATTTGAAACATAAATGGGAGGCGTAGCTGTTGGTACACTATTCCTCCTTATAGAAAACCCATGGTTTCACATTCCTTGTAGAAGACTTGCTTCTCGGTTTCTTCCATTTCAGCCACTATGGCACGCAGGTGTGTAAAGGCTTCTTTGCCTTTCTTTGGGTTCCAGTAGTCATTTCCACTGTTTCGGTTCTGATTGTTCTGTATTGGGTTTCTAGTTTGGTTGTTTTGTTTGTCAGGGCAGTTAGCTGCCCAGTGTCCTCTGTTTCCACAGTTGAAACAGAGACCTTTCTTCATATATTCTTCTCGGTTGTTTATGTCTACCCGGTCAATATCCATAGCGTTAGGATTGCAGGTCAGTGGTGGTGTTGGTCTTGGTTTGAAGAAGAACTTCGGGGTGTTCCCTTGTTGCATTCTTTTGTATTCCAGGCTTTCCCTGTAGTTTCTATCATACTTCCTGGCAGCATCTTGCCATTCTTCAAGGTTTCTTGGAAGTTCTTTTTCGGAGTAGATATTTTGGTGGAGTTCTTTGTTAAGCCCTCGTTTGAAGAATTCCATTACGGTATAGTCTTCCGTCTTTGGAAGGTGATTCCTTAAGTTGTTGAATCTGGTAATAAATTCATCGGCAGTCATTTTTCCTTGTACAAGGATTTGTATCTTGCTGTAGGCCTCGGCCTTTAAGTTGGTTTTCCTAAAGTTGGCAAGAAAGTCTTGCTTGAACTTTTGCCAGGTTGGGTAAACTGGTGCTGATTCATCATCTGTGAAGAATGAAGCCTGCTGGCTTATCTTCCAATCTTCTGCGATTCCTCCCCTCATATAGGTGAGAGTGAACAGTACCTTCTTTTTATTGTTGTTGTAGATCCATTCATTCAGATCGAAATACATCTCTATGCTTTGGATCCAAGGGATCATCTTTCGTTTGTCTTCTCCTGTGAAGACTTTGGGCAAGTTGGCCCTCATTTCATGGTCGTTTCTGTGATCAATGTCTGTTTGTCCTATAACAGTCTGTGGGGTCGTCGAGGTCCCAATTGTTGCGGGCAAAACCCTACTAGGCTGATCAGTTTCCATGCTCTCTGCATGAGACATGTCTTCTTCTGATTCAGTGTCAGTTTCTGAGGTTGTGTCGGCTTGTGAAGCTTCGTTGTCGACCAGTAATTCTGGTTTGATTGGTTCGGGTTCTAATTCTTCTGGTGTAGAAGATTCGAATGATTCGTATCTTGACTCCCCTGACGATGGTGGAGTTTCTGTTCTGGGTAGATTCCTTCCTACTCGCTGGTAGGGTACTACTGAAGTAGTTGGTGTTGGTGTATCGTCTTTGTCAGAGCTACTAGGTAGTCTGTATTGTCCTGTAGATTGGTCTGTCATTGTGTCAGGTGTCAAGTGCTGCACTTGAAAGTGCGAGCAGGGCAAGCTTTAGCTTTTGTTACGAATAGTCTCTGGAGATTGACTAGTTCGTACAAGTGCAATATCACGTGACTGGTTTGCAGACTAATAGTCACTTTAACACAGCCAGTATTGAGAGATATAGTATCTCAGCATTGAAGTGTCAATACAACTCAGAGAACTTAAGCTGGGCTTAGGTTTTGAGAGAGACTGAGCATTTGATCGAAAGTATATCAAGTAGAATTGTTCAAGCTAAAGCTTAAGGCTTATAGTCAAAATCCTTACAATTTATATACTACACAGTAAGTCCTCCGGTACCATACCTGTGCAGTAGTCCAAGTCATAATATGTGAGAAAACGGTCAGAGTAAGTCATATCAAGTCAAAAGAAGTAAAAGTAAAAAATAGAAAATGACTCTTATCGAGTCGAGTCAATGTTTGACTAAAGCTTCAACTTGTAGCCAAACAAGTCCTAAGAATGTAAATATAAACAGGAAAAGAAAAAGAAAGTATAGAAGAAGTAAAAATCGTAACACTCTAGATTTTTTCAGGAACAAAGATGCATCAAAATTCTCCACGAAGCAATAAATACAATGTCTATCCATACTAGTATGTACTAGTTGCAGGTATCCCCCAGTCCTTGAAGCTTGAAGTTGAATTGATTAAAACCATATCCGTATCAATGTTCGCATAACGAAAACTCGTTGGCCTTGAACATTTGATCTTGTTGCACAACAAACGACTTCCGCTCCTCCATTAGCTCCAGCCTCAACTCTTTCGCCATCTCCGTACTCAATGGAAAGTCTACATCCTCGACCACTTGAGCCGTCAGCTCAGGTGGCAGCTTCCCAAGAGCCCTGGTCTCTTCCAACCGTTCATGCCACCAATCTCTCCTCTGGCACGGAACATTTGCTGTGCTTATGACCTTCATGGTAGGATCAACAAGGAAGAGTGCAATAATTTTCCTATGTCCAGGTTTAGTTGGATCTGCGAGTTTGAATGGCTGGACTTGATGCTGTAGGATATTAGGGAACGCAAGAAAGCGGCCTTCGGTTGTTTTCACTCCACCTAGAACTTGTACTGCAGGACCCTGATTTTCAAATCCGAATACATCTTCAAGAAACTGGTGGTCATCTTGTTCGTAATCGACATCGAGAAAGTCGTCACTGCATTGTTGACGGAATGCAAGCTTCGATGTGGTGATATTCTCGGAGGAATAATAATATAGAGCCGTTGAGATAATGTGTTCATTCTAATAATGCAATCCTTTCTCAGAAAGTATTTAACCGTAGTGAACGACTAACTTACCATTTGTCCCTCGACGTGCCATGATCCACCCTCATACTCTGGCTTCTCGGGAGTAAGCTCGATATTTGCCAGCTTTACGATAACCTGTAGCCCATACTCCCTATATTCCTCTTTAATACATACAGGGTTGGTCCATGGTTTGGGAGGCACGAAAGTCTTTGGTTCAGGCTGGATGCAGACTCGAATAGTTTTGAACCATTCATTTCTGCGATCCTCATAGTCATACTCATCTTCACCGGGTAATCGCTGGGGCCCTTCAGACTCTGGGATGTCTTCAAGGTAGCGATCATATTCAGCCCTTTCGTATTCGATACGCTCGTATCGTGTATATCTGTCCTGGAGGGGCGTTAGCACCATGTCCCAAACTGGGATTGAGTAGTCAATAAGTTTCTCGATGAGACTGTAGAGCCCTGAATGACGCTTAGGGTGCAGGTTGTTGATATAACTTGTAATTCTGAGCAATGTAGGTGATTAATTGAGGATTCAGACAGCCTCGATAGGCTGCACGTACCTGGCCTTCTCGCTACGAATATTGACCTCACATGGCAGCCATTGGAACTTCGAGCTATAGGTTGAGTGGAATCCGAAGTAGTTCTCATTTTGAGGAGTAATAGGAGCTATCACGCCCTCTCCACATTTCTTTAGTCCTTCCTCAATATTCATACGTCCCTGTGGAAGGATTCTACTCAAACCATATACAAGAGGGAATAGTGACGGATGCACGAGGTCGAGCACTTTCTCATTTGAGCCAGGATGCCAATCCTTTTGATTATCTGGAACATCTTCAAGAACTTTCACAGCTTCCAAGAGAGCTGACTTAAACTCGGCGGGCACGATCGCGTCGGACTTAACGACGCCTTGATCATAAATAGTGATCAACCCAGTCTCAGAATATACCTTGGCTTTGTATTTGAGTTCTTTGAAAATATAGTTGATCATCTTTTGCGAGACGTCTTCGCCCGAGGCAAGAATTTCCTCTCTCCATTTGGAAGTAATAATATCGTCCAGGATCTGAATGGGACAGTAAGATTAACAACATTCTGTGAATGTGTGGAGAAGGATAACGCGCCTTCTTCTCCCAGTCAGGTTTATCTGTCAGTTCATCCATGAGGTGCTGCATTCTAAGTTCCCTGAGGGTGAAAGCCCGCCCACTTATGATTCATGAACGTCAGCTCTGAACTTATGTTTAAGGCATGTAATGAATACTCACCTTGCATATCCATTACTCAAATCAGACTGGTTCAAGGCATTTGGAAAACATTTGGCATCCTTATAGTACGAGGTGCAGTCTGTCAAAGGACGACCATATCCAGGAAGGAAAGTGTTGCCTGAGTCGTCATAGTACATAGGTTGATGAGACATGTCTGTAAATTGCCAGTGGAGTGGAAGCAGCTGGAATAGATGCGATGTTGTTCAGAATGATGTCGCAGTCGATGGTGTTCTACACGCATTTTATATCCAGATACGTGCCCATTGCCAAGTGCGACGCGGATGCGTGGGATGAGTCGAGACAGCTGTCGAGATTCGATTCAACAATCATCATTTTCTGACTCCGATTCTTCAGGCGGACACAGAGGCGGGTCCGTGCGGCTAAGTGCCACTGCTAAGCTTTGTCTTGGGCCTTGATTAAAACTTCATGCAATTCATGACTGTTTCGCTAAATTTTCTCCTACACCAGCGTAGCCAATCTTCTTTTATAGTATTACCGCCTCGGTGATGTACATCGATGATCCGCTGTTCGATTTCGGGGGTACGCCAATGTTCAAAATTACTGTATACTCGTATTGGAAGTACTTGTAATTACAAAGCTAACAATTACAAGAAAACGAGTCAGTCATAAAGTTCTTTCTTCTAAAATAGTACTAAAATGGTATCCACGGGGGCTCATAACAATAGGGGTGGTGGTTTTAATTGTCTTTACATCGTGACTCATGTGCACAAATGTGCGAGTCAGGCCTGCATATGAGCACTTGAGTACTTGCCAAATGGTCTTGCCTCATGCGACTGGCTGGCATATACGGGGGTATGCGCTTTGTGGAGCCAAATTGGGGGTACATTCACTGGTTGCGAATACTTGCTGTGGGTCACAAATTCATACGTCTCGGTTGCTGAGCACTGAGTTATGAGTACTTAAGATCTTGTTGAAACTGGAAGGAAGTATAAATGATTGAATCGATGAATGTGTACCAGTGGAAATTGGAATTTTATTGGAATGTCATTGTGAATATTTCAGAATCACTTTGAATGTTCGGCTCATCGTGGGACTGACACAGTGACACGGGTACTTAACAAAAATATATTACATAAGAAGTAATAATAAAATTGATATTAAAAACATATCATATTATTTCAAGAATAGTTCATCACTGACATCAATTCCCTCGTGCGCTCCAGTTTCTTCAGTAAGGGCTTCCTCATGCTCCCGTCAACTTCCACCTTCACTCACCTACGTTCTTCATGTCTGCTCAAGATCAAGGCATGCCATGGAAGTACCTTCAGCAAGCAACAGGCTCCAGATTAAACTCTTTCAAGGGGTACCTTAGAGAGCAGAGGGTTCAGACACCAGGGCTGTCGCCATCTGAGGAGCAAGAGACCCGACAGGGTTGGCGCGCCTGGGCGGGAGAGAAGATTACACAAAAGTTACGGCGAAAGGATAGTCGGGAGGATGGACTTAGTATGAATACGGAAGTTGTGAGCTTGTTTCCTGGCTGGGCAGCAAGAAGATACCCAAAGGACTCGACGTATGCTGCCTTCAGTGCGTTTTCTACTTATTTTCTATGACAATGAAAGCTAAAGACAAGGTCTTGTATCCCCCTTCTCTTAGATGACTCGCCGCGACCCTTTGAAGTCGAAGTATTCATCTCAGGATATGCCATATCACATCGAAAGCATGAACATGCTTCTCGTTCGCAGCGAGCGTTTATTCGACTGGCTAAAGGTGCGCCATACTCTCACCCAATGTATTATGTCTCAATGATGCAACATAGGCTTTGCATCCCTTCCAAAACTTACTGCGGACCATCTAAGTTCAGTAGTAGAGGATCTTCCGCCAGGGATGCACCTACCACCTCGTCCTACAGAGATAGACGATGACTATGATATCCAGCTATTGGAACAACAACTACAGAAGGCGAAGGCATCAGACCCTGACTCACCTACGGCATCTGCATCTGTTTCACCCTCTGCATCGATGTACGACTTAGCATCGCTATCGAGCACTATTCCTGTAGGGAGCAGAACCCCAGCTCTAGACCGGACAAAAAGCCTCTTAGAGCCATCGCCAACTCCAAGTGA
>JASFCY010000284.1:0-12654 GCA_036940585.1 Cyathus olla
CTGAGGCTATTGCCAAACAATAATCAAGGCTGATGCCAAACAAGTCAAAATAGCCTATCTGGAAGTGATTCCTGACACAATTCAAATCAGTGCCCATAACTTGCAAGCACTATAACCTTGTCTATGGGAAAAAACTGATGCTGCAAAAAGCATGTACAATAGCTGTTAAGATGAGGTAGATCATCAACAATGGGGGAATTGAGATATACAGCTGTTGAAATTGCCCTAGGAAAACATGTCATAAAATTTTAAGTATACTATTTATAGCATACAGCTACTTATTCATCTCACTCCCTTGGTGCTATGTATTGGCACAAAAAAAAATGCATACTCAAGTTTTATTCTGCAACATATTGGTATATATGGGTGACCAGGAGAATAATAACAAAGAGTATTTTATAATTCTAAAGAGTATACTCTGAGTTGCAGCATCAGCTTTTTTTCAACTACAAAGCATCTAATCATTCAAAGTTTTGTGACTTTCTGATACTCATCCAAGTTAATCACCATTGCCATCTTGCTGCAAATGACTGACTCCACTCTTGGGCCTCAGATAGTGAAAATCATTATCACTGCTCTCTCTACAGTAAGATATACCCCATCTCACTACTTTTTTCAATCTCAAAGTTAGAATATCATATCTTCCACAATCCCCCTTCTTGCCTGTATGAAGAGAGTCTGAATACTTGATACATGACAGACTTAGCCATCTCTTGGAATGAATTATTTGTATGTTTTACCCTACTTACAAACTCATGTTGACTGTTTACTCCTGGACTCTTCTGCATTAGAATAATCTACTTCCTGCAACCTGGATTGGATCCCCCAATAAACTTGGCATACACAGTGTAAAATAATCATAGAATCTGGCTGATAATCTACACATAGTAAGCTACAGACTTGAATGAAAGTAGCATCTTCTACAACATTGCATGGGTACTTTCATTGGTACATTGGTACTTCTAAATAATGCCTACCTTTTAGGTTCTGAGTGTATAATATTTAGTAGAATCCTTCATTGGACTTGGAATCAACACAATATTACAGGCTATGAGGAATGTGCAGTATGTGGTATTTGTGTACTTTTTGTGCAGTATTTGTGCAGTTCACTTAGGGTGGGAATATACTTGGTTGTTGATCAAAATTATTTGTGTAGTTCACAGTAATATAGAAGTAATATACAATACTGTGCAAAATTATTTTATTACAAATTATAAGTTTAATTCCAAGTAAAAGCCAGATGCATTAAAATCATGTGACACAATTGTTACACACCAATCCCCAGCATAATGGAAAGTTATATAATAATATAAGGGCAATGTACCATTGTTGGAATACCTCTTACTTTCCTTCCTATTGGTTGTATTATATCCATAATGACTCAGAAAGTACTATTAACAAACTCTTAAGTACTTTCATTAACCTAGAGTACAATAGTGTCTCTTTTGTTTAAGTAAAAGCATTAATAGATATAAGATATTGTACTTTTTAAATTGTCTTAGAGACTTAGCTTGGACATCTTTAACCAATATAGGGAACTTGAAATTATTATATTATGATTTTAAATGCCTTGAATCATTCAGAGACACTCTGAAACAATTCCAAATGAATTAAATTGTTTGAATTGATTGGAATTGTCTCTGAACATCTTCAAATGATCAGTGGTGTTTGGAAATTGCTCTATGGAAATTCCATATACCTTGAATCATTCAGAACATTCTGTTTCAGCAATTGGAATCACTTTTAAACAATGTATACTGATTGAATAAGTGGCTGAGAAATGATCTAGCTAAGGCAAAGTTGAGAGACAATTTAGACATCTTTAGAGCTGCAGTTATTATCAAATTATTATTCAGCTGTTACTTAAGTTGTGCAAACTATAATAATTTCAAGAACAAACAAAAGGGAGGAATTTTTCAAGAAGAAGGATTGAAAAAGATATAATAAAAAATAGATGAGAAACAACCCATAAAGGTTGTAAAAGATACACATTTAGATAATGAATGCATGATTGTGTAATTGTTTTCACAGACTTGTAAAATGTACTGTTTTATACTGCAGTTATTATATCTCAGCCAAATCTTGACAATGATCAAATGGTAAGGAGTTTGCGCAATGTGTAGTTTGCATGCAATATTGTGCAACATTGTGCAGTAGGTATGCAGTAGTGTGTGGTAAATGTGCAGTAGGCAAGTAATAGGTATGCAGTAGATGGGCAGTAAGTAAAACATATTCCATCTCAAATCTGTACTCCATCCTACTCATCTCTGTGTAGTTGGAAATAATTTGGAGATTATAAGTATTTATATTCCCTTTCCTTCATAGTACTTGCCTTAATCACCTTAATTATCCCTTAGTACTAGCTTCTAAGTAGACTGCACCACATACTGCTTGGACATTGCTGAAAAAATCCCTACAATGTGAAGCCCAACTATAATTACTTAATAGGCTTATCTTGGACTTACCTGGAATGTCATACAGTTGCAGACAATCAAAGGCATCCAATTGGGTAAATACTGAACTAGATTTTTTTGGCATAAACTAACTTCAGATTTGGACTCAGAGACCTTAAAAATGCCCAAAAAACTACTTTTCATCTTTTTCCCACAACATTTTAGGATGGCCAAAAAATTTGGATAAAAATGAACTATGTATACCTCTTTTAGCCTCTTGAGATGCCCTGAGGTATTATAATTCATTAGATCTCAGTACTAATTTATTATATTTCATACTCTAAGTTATTTTACTTAAATATTTCGCTAAATTTGATAGTTACTGGTGAATCAATAATGAGATCTAAGCTGCTCTAAGATTGCTCTAAGGTGTGTAAATAGGTACAGTGATTATATTATGTAACAATATTTGTGTTTGTTACATTATTTTGTGCATTAAGTACACATTTTAGTCATTTATTTGTGGAACAACAGCTTGACAGAATATATTTATATTTTGGAAATGAAACTGGAAAAGCAAAAGGAGGCAATTGGTAATTTTCCTGTGATTTAATTAAATGATTTAAGGGTTGGCCAAAAATTCTGGGTCAAAAAATCACTAAATCCCAGTTTTTGAGAGAATAGCTTGTGGAAATCTCATGAAATTAGCATCAATGGATAGGATTTTGATAGATCTTCCAATTCCAAGTATTTCCGAAGCCAAAAAAAATCGATAATTTTTTTGGATGCCTTTGATTGTCTGCAACTATACAAATCTCAAACAACAGACAGAGAATCAAATTATGTATATATGTATAGAAGTAAATTTTGAGTAGTTATAAGAATGTTAAAGGATGTCATTGAGGATTTGATGTCTCGATCAAATTATTTTGATCAAGATTAGAGAATGTGCAGTAAATATGCAGTATTGTGCAGTATTTTGTGCAGTTTGTGCAGTACTGCATACTTATCACACATTCCTGCAGATTCCAATGTCACAAATGTAGCAAGAAATAGCAGGTACTAAACCACTAGCTCATCACTTCTGTCTGCCATTTAACCAATTAAATCTTGGGCATAGCTTATTTTTTCCTCACTCTATTCTAAGTTTGCCTCAAGAGATAATATATAGTATCATGGTCTGGTATTTCCTACTGTGCAGATACTGATCCCAACTTGAAAGATCAGCTAGCATTATCTTTGAGTGAACTGCCAATCTGATGTTGCAGAAACACTCAGATTCTGGGCAGGGAGGTTTACCAATCCCTCCATTGTTAGACAGATGTGATGTGTTTTTATATTTGGAACAAGGGCAAGATACAGTATAAGTATATGCTCACTTTTAGGCAACCAGTGCTGTATGAGTAGTGGATGTAATTTAATACCTACACACCTTTATACTTCACTGTGCTTCATGATTCAAGCTTATATTAGAGTGATAATGTTATTTAGTATCAACTGATAGCCCAACTCTATAGAAGAAATTTCTTTGAGATAGCTATAAGCTCCTTTCAAAAAGTTGCATATGTGAGATAACTGATGTGGCAGTGCATTGTATGTTATAGGTAACTACAATGCAGTGGTATAAATGATAACAACTATGCATTTATGAATTTGATCATAATTAATTATACTGAGAACATCTGATGTACAGAATGAAAGAATAACATTATATATGTGCTGTTATAAGTACCTTCTATCTATATAGGGCCTATAGAAAATGGTGTTGTTGCATGCAAGTTGCACATTGTTGGTAAGTAGTATCTGTGCATTGCCAATACTATGTGTATTGTTGCAAGTTGTTGTGCATTGCCTTTGTAAATTATGTGAACATGTCACAGGTTCAACTTGGATTCAATCCTGATTGAATAAATACTTTTCATAACAAGACAACTAATCACATTTGGATTGTGCATTGTTAGTTGGTGGGTATACCAAAAGCAGTATTTCTTTCAATTTTCAACATTATTATTCAGTTGGGACAGCTGATACAATGTCAGGATGCTTACTTATAGTGTCTGCCATCTCCAGTTCCCACAACTTATATACTTCAAGAAAATACAAAAGTATCCATAATCTGGCATGTTAGGTATTGCAATAGAACCTGAGACAAGATATACTTGTACCACTTTTGGTGCCAGTTAGGCATGGAAAGAAAGGATTCTTGAGTCTTCATTGTCTCAAAGCACTACAGACAAGTGGGTAAGTAAATTGAAATGCATTAGGATGTATAAAGCTTACTGGTGGAAATATTGGCCTGAAGGAATATCTTCCTGGGAGCCTGAGTATAGGTATCAAGTCCAGATGTTTGAGTATGGAATTGAATGGACTCAGTTCCAAGACTGCCACTTTCTAGCAGCCCATCTATATATATATACTTGATAAAATGTAACTGATAATGTTTATACCCTCTGGCATCATAAGCTTGGGCCTACAGAAAATGGCATTGTTACATGCAAGTTGTACATTGTTGGTAAGTTGTATCTATGCATTGTTGCAAGTTGTTGTATGTTACCTTTGTAAATTATATAAATATATCATGGGTTTGACTCAGGTTCAACCCCAATCAAATAAATATTTTTTTATAACAAGACAACTAACTATGCTTGGATTGTGCATTGCCATCAAGTTGCTGTGTGTGGTACATTATCAATTTATTCTTTAGCTGGCTCAATTCCCATTGAACAAAATGATCTTTATAATAAGACAAGCAATCAGTCTATATGCTGTGCTGGTACATTGGCCCATCCTCTGAGTGAGTGTGAAATAGGTATTGTCAGTTGGTGAATATACCAAAAGCAGTATGAATTTCAATTTTCAATACTAATTTTCAGTTGGGGCAGCTCATACAACATCAGTATACTTAGTTAATGGTTCTGTAATGTAGTGGAAGGCAGGATTTGGATGGAATACTGTCTCCAAGTCAATCTCAGTATTCCTTACATAGAATTTCCCATATCCCACTGATACAGTTATATCTGTCCTCAATCCCTTTGAAACCTGTGTAGATATACTCTGCTGCTCTACCCTCCTTCTGTAGAACCAGTGTTAAGATAATAGAGGGAGGCAGCAAAATATTTGATAAGTGGAATAGATAATAGAAAGGAAGGAAAGAGATATTGAATTACCTGGTTCAGTGTTTTTAATTGTATTAAGAGCTGGGCTGGCCAGCAAGAATACATGTAATTCCTGCCTCAGCAAACCAATCTCAAAATTATAAGTTACCAGTCACTCATAGAAGAAAACTTGGTACATTGTTATACATTGTGCATTGGCAGTATTATTTAATATTTAGGTATGTATTGCTGACCATTGTGCAAGTTGCCCTTTGGTTGTGCACATTGCCAGTTCATTGTCTGTGCATTATTTGTGCATTGTTTGGTCATCTGTTACAGTTGCTTGCAAGTTGTTTGTGTGTTGTACTGTTTTATGTGCATTGACTGCAAGTTGCAGCTATATATTCTCACCTCAGACAGGCCAAAATTGGATCCATGACTAGATAGTACAAATATATCTTGGTAACAATTAGAATATAGAACACAATTACAACAGGCAAGATCAACATTTTCTATCAAAATTTGGCAGCACATTACTTCTCAAAATAATAACAAACAACAAAAAACTTTAATCCTCCAACTATTTACAAATAATCACTTAGATATTTTCAATTTTAAGGCATATTAATGTTATAATTATGAGATGAATATACAGCATAATATGTGTATAAAATTTCCGAAATTCCTCTTAAAATTTTAAAATACTTTGTGCTTAGTTTGCATCATAGTATGAAAGATTTACTATTTTTTTGTCTTCTGGTTTGGCCTTGGATTATTTACTAACTATACCCTAAAAACTTTAAATATTCTAGGAATTTCTTGGATTTTTCCTAACATTTTATACCAATTTTATGTCAGTCATTACTTACACAAAAATGATAACAAATGTAGAATACTTAAGCAATATTTAGGCAATACTTGCCAGACTAAAATCTATTTTTGTTTGTCATTATTTTAACAGGTCATGTGCCGACAAATTTTGACAAAAAATGTTGATCTTGCCTGTTGTGAATAGGTTTTGAATTTCAATTGTATGTTAGATTTAAAATAGGAATTAATATTTGATCCAAGAACCTATTGTAAAAGTGATGCTTGACCCGATGTTAATATATCCTGCAAGCCAATCCTGAATTGACCAATCAGATAATTTTCCGAAGGATATGTTCATGCAGCAAATTTTGAATTTTATTTACTAATCTGAACTGCAACCCGGTTTGGAGATATATTGAGAAAATGATTATAAATCTGTCCTGAGAACAGATCTTATTCGAAATTCTAAAAATTAAGTAAATATGTTTGTACCATCGGTTCCCAGATCCGATCCTGCCTTGTCTGAAGTGTCTGAGGCTTTACTTCAACTTTACTACGATCTAGTGTGACATTTGTCACACTATATAGATCTGTCACACATACTACTTACATCTACAGCTTTTCTAGCTCAGTAGCCTGGTATACAATATTGAGTATTTAAGGATTATGTAGTATATGTAGTGTTATAACATATTTTCTTGGCTCATAAAGCGAGATTCAAAATGTTTTTGAAGGTATAGCAGACACCTGTGACTATCAAAAATAAAAGTTATTCTCAGTATGCTCTAAAAGGTCTTCCAACAGTACTATTAGACAAGTAGTACTATATTTGAGTCAAGATAATAAAGAAATGATGATATATGCGTGCTACAAGGTAAAACTAAAAAATTGTTGTGCAGTTGTAGTGGCGTTGTTTGGTTGACCCTCTGTGCGTTGCAAATTGTTCGCAAGTTGTTCGCTCGTTGTTTGCCAAAACAACCCCAAAAAATAGAACACCGCCACTTTCTAGCAGCCCCATGAGCTCCATATCCTTCCCAATAAACAAAGCACAGCTCGTAGGCCTTTTTGGCGAAAGCGTTACATATGGAATATACATTACCACTCTTGCCCACTGCGTACGCGCGCTCTTCAGGTCCCGGGCACGGGACACCTGGAAGAAACAAAGCGAAATCAACTGGTCGATGATTGCTGTTGCCTTTGCATTATTCTTAATAGCAACGTTCGATATAGCGTTGGGGTTTTATCATAATCTCAAGGCTTTTATCTTTTACACAGGACCCGGTGGTCCAATCGAGGAATTCACAAACATTTCTGACTGGGTTAACGTTATGAAAGTAAGTGGTTTCACGTTAGAATTTCGTCAGGTGAATAATAGAAGGTTGCAGTCGGTCACTGTTGTACTTCAAACTACCATCGGAGACGCTGTATTGGTGAGTATATTATATATAAAACTGACATTGTTCTTTTGTTTATCGGGACTCAAGATCTATCGCTGCTCGATTGTTTACCAAAAATCATGGCGTGTGATATCCGTCTCAATTCTGCTGTGGCTCGGAGATACCTTCTGTACGACAATGATTATCTACCTCGAAAGTACCATACGTGCACGGGTGCTTTTAAACGCAACGAAGCTATCGCCTTACCTCACTGCGTTTTGGGTATTGCCCATAACGCAGAATATAATAACCACAGGTTTGCATGGTATAACAGATCCATTTTATATAACCTTCTGACCTACATTACTTTGAGCCTTCTCGTTAGGCCTATATGGAAGATCAATCACCAAGTTGGCAGCTTTGTTTTAAGCAACACAAATTATAATCAAATACGAAACCTTGAACACATTATACGCGTTATTGTTGAATCCGGGGCAATCTACACTCTAACTGCATTCGTGAGCTTCATATCCGCTGTGGTGGGCAGTACAGCGCTATACCCAGTAACTGACATGGTGACTCTGCAAACTCTCTGCCTGTTGAGTTGCTAACTTAACTGTGTACAGGAGGTCCAAATTGTTGGGATTGCATTCAATCTCATCATAATCCGCATGTCACAGCCTTCTAGTAATAATTCTCAACATTATAGCAACTGTGATACAATTCCACTTGAATTTCGTCCCAATAGGATACACCCCACAGGAACTCTGGAAATACAGGTGCATGTAGTTGTAACCACATATACAGATATACATTCCAGCATGAAAAGTAAAAGTGAGCAGAAGGGGGCCAATATCAAGGAGGGAAGCATTAATAAGGAATCTTAATTACTACAAGTAGCTAACTCTTTCAGCATTTCATTGATAACTGGTCACACCAGATGTATTAATTCAAGTGCATAGTAACTCTGAACCACGCGACTACGGAATTAAATAATGCAAAGTGTATATAGAAATACAGAAAAAGGCAAACAATGTACTAGAATACTACATCGAGATTGAATCCCATTGGAAATTCGATCACTACTAAATAGTATAAAGTACTGGACCACTCTAAGCTTTTTGCTAATTTGATGTGAGATAATAGGAATTTAGCTGACAGATTTGGTACTTAACACTATCATTATCTTCAGCGCCTAAATGTCTACTTACCAATACTTAAAGCTTGCTTTAAGTGTGTACTACTACTACTGGGAGCACTACATCGAATTTCATCTCAGACTGCCCTTCGATTGTTAATAACCTATTCGCAGTTAGTGTCCGTCAATAATTGTGCCCAAGGTCAGACTCGGAAGTCGAAATTAACAGAAGTGCCAAAAACGTATCCCACACCTCTGCAGCCCGACGTCCATAACAGCTTGTAGCGAGAAAAACAACCAGTAGATTATTGACCCTCAGTGGTAGGATGCTTCATTTTATTTTCTAACCACATATCAAACTTACTTCCAAGCTATTTAATATCAGGTAGTGCCGCAGAGTAATGCACATCATTTAAATGCTCAGATTAGCCCTCTGTTTTGCAAGAGAAACTACATAAGTTACGAAATGTGGTACTATTAAACAGGTGATTTGAAGTAATGAAAAGGTAATGACTGTAGATCGGATTCAAATATAAACATGTATATCCTCAAAGGCTAGTAGACATGGGAAGTTTTTCTTTGGCCCTGGCTTCAGCCTCATTTTCATTCATTACACCTTCAATGTTCTTTGCAATAACGAGGAAGGCAAATAAGAATACACCCTGGAAATTAAAAATGTTTGATTAGCAATACTGGTATATATGAAATGATATGCCTTACTGTTATTGTGATTATTGCTAGGCAAGGAAGAATCCCAACAAAGTCTAGCAAAAGTGTGAGCGACCCGGAGATAAAACATGTAAAATATCACATACCAATGATAGCACCAAAGCCGACCGGTGCCCCGGGCATCGATCCTCTCAAACTGGTAATGGCAAACAATGTACCAATAGGTATAACAAACGCTTCCATAGGTTGTTGATAGCCAAACATGACTTTGCAGACGGATCCAACGAAGATCAACGTAATAATCCCTGCAAAGAATTATTATGAGTGCATGTCATGTATTCCGCCAACCAATAAGACGTACAAACACCAATGATGATGATGAAAACGTATGATTTCACCAAGGAGTTGCGAGAGAAGGTAATAACGTCTGCGATTGTTCCATCCTCAGATTGATTATCGGAAAGCGCTGTAAACCCACTGATTTTTCGGTCAGCATACAATGACAAAAGCATGGCGTAAAGTTAATGACATACACAGCGATACCGGTGCTATAAACCCGTACCAACTTTACAGGGTCATTATTTTCATCCATCCCAAACGCGACTAAGTAGGCTTGATATCTTGTAGATAAATTAAATTGGATGTCAAGGAGGCTTGGTAAGGACAATTAGACTCACGAATCAAAAGGATAGTTTTGAAGGCTTGCGTCCTGAGGGTGTCTACTGCTACCACTAGCTTGCTTCTGGAACAAAGAAGATGTTGTTCTGAAGATAGCCTGCTTAGATAGCGGCTGCGTAAAGTTGACAGGATCCCAAGTAAAGATAGGGACACTTGGGACCTCATTATCGAGTTTCTTGTCCCAGTCGTCTCCATTTAATCGAAGCAGATTTCTATATGTACGAGCGAATAAGTTGGAATGCTGACATGAAATAAAAGTTTTAAATGCTCACGTATCAAACGTTATATTCACCGGTGTACAAGCTTCTGGAACTCCGTTTGGCAAATCCGTGTCAGGATCATAGGGTAGAGCTCCACCGTCGATTCCATAGCAAGAGTCGACAATTATATACCAGTTCATAACCATTGCCGACGCAACGGGATCCATCGAAACTAATTCCGACATCAGGCCAACCTGTCGATTCAACGGTGAGTTAGTATGCGACGACGACATCCAAAAAGTATTCCATCCTCACCGTCCTATTTTGATCGTTGGGGTCTTGATCGTCAATCGTGGCGAAGTTACGAACCCGGAGTGTATAACCAATGATGACACCACAAAGAATGCATATGATAGAAATTACTACAAATGTGACAAGGCATGCCAAGTTCCGGTGTCGAGAAATAGGGATTATGCCCCGTTTATTGGACTCTTTACCAGAATCGCTAGTCAATATATTGCGGAATATCATGATTAAAAAGCAACCAGAGAACAAGAAGAAAGGAAGTAGGAAAGAAAGAAAGGAGGTGAAGAGATTCCATCCATAACCGTCCAATAATATATGTGAATGGGATTTACGCCCTACTTACGTATCATCAACGGTACGGCCCTGAAACAACATAAATCGGGCCATGTAGACAACAGCGCGCGCAGGCGCCGCAGGGTTGATTCATTCATTCAACATGTCGAGCACGTCAAAAGCATTCCGCCCCTTCCCGCGCAAATATTCTCGAACTACATCGTTGCCGCTCCAGCTATCAAAGCTACTTTGTACAATGCCATTAAGTATAATACTTTTGAAATTGGAGGGCTCGTGAACTATAGTCAAATACTGCTCGACAAGTGGTTGTACTTCATCTATCGTCACAAGATTGGGCGCCCAACGACATTCTGTCGTTCAACTTGGCTATCTTGTTTTGACTTCGGTGGGTCCAATACTCCGATTGTGGGTCCTTCATACGGTTTCCTCGGCGGCGTGGTCGCGAATGGCGATGAGCTTATCCTTAGAAGTTTGCAGTAAGTACACGGCGCGGTGTTCATAATACATCACAGATTCGCACTGCTTCAAGTTGTCCTGAAGGCTCAGTTAGTTACCATCTGTTACCATCCCTGGGGCCTGAGTTGAAGCTTAAACTCATGAAAAAGATGTACTTATTAGAATCGATACTTGAAATACAATACTCATACCTACAGAACTACATAGCGCTTTTCAAGTTCTTATAATCCATTCGCATCGGGAGAACATGGTCAAAAATCACTCGATAGGAATTTCCTTGTTATTCTGAGCGGTTGATAATGCCTGCTGACTGAAAACTTGCTGAGTACGAGCGGTCAACAACGGAGCGCCGGGCGCCTTAGATGAGAAGAAATTACCGCTTTACTAGGGTTAAACGCTTTTAAGAAGGCTCGACACGTCTATTTTATAAGAGCTATTCGTAGGATGTATAGTAATCATGCAGATATCTATTTTAAGAAGAGGAAGAAAGTGAGCTCCTATAAAACAACTAATGAAAACTATCTACTCTTACTCATCTTTTTTTTGAAGGCGAAATGACTACTGGACCTGTGAAAAATAACGACAAGACGCTCCGTATCGCTATCATGTGTGTTGCGTTTTTAACTTTCATTTCCAATAATTAGCGAATTCTTCCACAGTGGGGCGGGTATTGGTGGATTGGCATTTGCAGCTGCTCTTTCTCACTTGATTCCTAAGGAGAGAATCGAAGTTAATATTTACGAACAAGCGCATGAAGTCAAGGAAATCGGAGCAGGAATCCTCGCATGGCCACGTACATGGAAAGTACTTCAGTCCATTGGAGTTACCGATGCTCTTGAGCAGCATCTAGAGAAGAAGCCTAATAATAACAGAGGTACATGGAATTATCTTATCTCCGTTAATTGGCACTAAACCTGACACACTGTAGCACTTGTGTGGAAGATAATCAAGAGCGATCAACCCCAGGGTGCCGACATCTTCGAGCTCTATCAGGACGGCAGGTTGTTTCCTTGGGATGATACCTTTGATGCTTACGAACCATATCCAGGAGCACCAAGTCTGTTTCATAGAGCGGTCTTACAGAAGACGTTGCTAGATTCCTTGCCTCCTTCTATTCAAGTTCACCTCTCGCACAAACTTGCGTCCTATGATGAAGCAGAAGAACACGTAGTCCTGCATTTTGATAATCAAGAATCCCAGATATGTGATTTCCTCGTTGCAGCAGATGGAATCAAGTCC
>JASFCY010000285.1:0-12651 GCA_036940585.1 Cyathus olla
TAATGCCAAACAATCACTAAGGCTGTTGCCAAACAAATAATAACTAAGGCTATTGCCAAATAACAATCAAGGCTGATACCAAACAAGTCAAAATAGCCTATCTGGAAGTGATTCCTGACAGGTAAGTTATGTTCCCCAATTGAGTTAACCTTCCCTGCTACTCTTCCCCACTAATCCCCTTTTCTCCTAGCACACCTGCCCTCATCCCAAGCCCTTGCCACTCACAATGCACAGCTCCCTCAACCTTCCTACTAAGCCTCATCTGAAGAGAAAAAGCACTCATAGTGCTGTGGGAACATCTACCCATATGTCCATGGTGTCACCTTATGACACCCCCCTTGCCACACCTAAACCATCTCCTAAATCATCACCTTATCCCTCCCCTCTGCATTTGCCACTTCCTACCCCCACAACTGAGAGGCCATACAGCCCGTTACCTTTTAATTCATTCAAAACTACTTTTAAACAATAATAGACAGTTTAGAATATTTAAAAGCATTTACTAAATAAATTAACAAACCCTTATGTTCCAATTTTGTACCTACAGACTACCAATGACCAATGATTACAAAACGGTTGGAGATGATTTAAAATACAGAAACTTGTTGCAGGTAATTTCTGCGGCCAGATAGTAGTTGTCTGCATAGATACAGTGGGCCACTGCAGCCGTTATAGGGATCTGCACGGGTACGGTACGGGTATGGGTTGCACTTTTGGTACCTGTGACCCGTGGTGTACCCGTACACTTTTAAAGTGACTGCAAACGCTCTCAATTATTTTACCGTGGTTTTAAGCACTCTGATGCATTTTTATATGTTGTCTTGAGGTTGTGACACTGTTGTAAACCGTCTAAAGTTTAAATTTAAACTAATTGGAGATATTGGCAACAACACAAGTCGCTCACATACTATTATAAGTAAGTCATATGAAGGGGTTGTGAAGAGTCAAATATTTCCGAATATTTTGAATCATTGTATAATGTGTCAAAACAGCGTTTAAACATTTATAATCGTTTGGAAGCGTTAGAAACGAATTTAAATAATTTAAATCGTTCTACCATGTATCCAAACGAAGTTCAAACATTTTAAACCAGTTGGAGTTGCTGGAAACTAATTTGAACGAATAAAATCGTTTTAAACGGGTCCAAACGAAGTCCAGACGCTTTAAACCGTTTGGAATTGTTGGAAATGAATTTTGACGATTTAAATCGTTTTACATGATATCCAAACGTTTCAAACTGTCTGTAACCATCGGAAACGAATTTAAACGATCCTTGCCATGTCCAACGATTTTAAACTGTCCTGGAATTGGTTGGGGATGAATTTAGACGATTTAAATCGTTTTACAACGTGAACTAATCGGTTTGAACCGTTTAGAATTGTCGGAATAATTCTGTAATATATCAGAATGAATTTAGATAAAGTTTTGGGTTGGTTGACTATTGAATTTATTCTGAAACATTTTAAAATAAATTCAAAAAATTTAAGTCCTTCTACAACATATCCGAGCATTTAAAACTCTTTGGAAGCCCTTGAATCGTTCTGCAATGGGCGGAACGATTTCAACCGATCTAAATCGTCGTAATATGTGTCCAAACATTTAATAGCGTTTTGGAATTATTGAAATCATTTCAAAATGAATACAAACGAATTAAAACGATTTAAAGTGATCAATATCATTCTACCGTTTTAAAACACCTAAAACACTTTAAAATCATTTCAAACCCGCAGGTTACCTGTGCTACTCCTTAGCTATAGTACGCTACTGCAGCCGTATATTGCAGCCGTTTACTGCAGGTAATCCATTGACCAATAATACTTACTGATAATTATTAATTAATGTTTTTGCGCACTGTCTGCATATAATGTTTGTATAATGTTGGTATAATCCGACACGAATTATAATTATTGAACAAACATGAATTGTCGTAAGAACCCTTGGCGCCAACATGATCTGATAGGTGCCAGGCGGTTGTCAACTACATCTAGTAAGCCTATCGAGCCCCCAGCTCGCATCTGTCTTCATCATGCCGACTTTATCACATGATTATGTTTTACCACAATCAATATGACATTCCTATTATGGATACTTACAGTTACTTGGCTTCGTCATTCATGGCTATCAGTACTCAAGTACTCAAGCCCCACCACTTCCTTTGTCATCATCCTCAACAATCAGCACTGTATTTCTTTCATTTATGGGTCATTTATTTTCGCGTTTCTTCAGGATTTTATACCTACTTAAATGTAGAGTAAATTATATATAATCAGTAAGGAATTGAGCTGTTACATGTGTGGTGCATGACTTGTAAATGGTATGAATTTAATATCAATTTGCTATACCTTAAACAATATACTTGCTAGGCAATGGAACGGGTAACCCGTGGATGGATTCGCACTTACCCGCACCCGTACCCGTTGAAACCTGTACCCGTGCCTCACGGGCCGGGTTTGCTGCGGGTGGTGCGGGTCGCGGGTTACCCATGGGTTTTGTTTATATTTACCAATAATCATATATTTTCTATTCGGTAGTGCTTTATTACGGTAAAATATATTTCTAGCAGCCAGTAATGCCAGTAATGAACTGAGAATGCAGAAAACGATTTTAGAATGCTGTAGAACAAGTGTAAAAATATTAGAACATTTAAAACTACAAGGGGGTGTTGATAGCGAGCTGGAAGTGTTTAAAACAAAGAAATGGCATTCAGAAGGAGTAAAAATTTGAATTATTTGGGAATATATTAATGCAGAGTCTCAGACGATTCAAATCATTTTGGGACACATTAACGCACTCCCCACCGATTCAAATTCTTTTAGAATGTTTTAAACGCAGTCTCCGAAGATTTAGACCATTTAAAATTGCTCTGCAGTTGCTATTAAATTTTTTGAAGTGTAAAATCGTGTTCAAATGATTCCAAAGTTCTCTAAGCATTGTGATTGTTTTAGCATGAGTACAAATGATTTCAAACGTCTTAGGCTATTCAGAATTGTTAAAACTCGTGTTTAAATGATTCTAAACACCTCGATGTATTCAGAATTGCTTAAAATCGTGTTCAAAAAATTATCAACGTCTCAATATATTCAGAAATGTTTAATCTCGTGTTCAAACTATTCTAAATGTCTCAATGTATTCAGAATCATTTACATTGGTGTCTAAACAGTTCTAAACATCACGGAGAACTTAGAATTGTTCAGAATCACGTTTAAATGATTACAATCGACTTAGAATAACTTCAAATGGTTTAAAAGAAGTTTAAAATGAATTAAATGATGACAGGTTGGTGCGGGCCACGGATGTCTGAATTCCAACCCGTGCATTTCCCTACACTGCACCCTTTAATATATTCACTACAGGTTTTAATATACCCTCTGCAGCTATTGATAAGCGACTGCAGCTGCCAGTATATCACTGCAGCTTTTAATAATCCCACTGCAGCTTTTAACAATCCCACTGCAGCTTTCAACGATCCACTGCAGCTTTCTCATCACCGCCAAAGAGTTACTGCAACCCAACTGTGGCCCACCTGTACAAGCAGTCAACTAGTCACATGCATCGCTGGTTTGAAGTGGCAGCAAACCAAGAACTGGTTTGGAGAGATCACATCAGGAAAAACCTACTTTCTGAATTCAGTCTCACTGAGTCAAATTTGTCAGGTTCAGCCTAACAGGTATCATTGAGGTATAACAGGTATAAATTGTACCCTATTCTGCACAAGGAATTTGAGTTAGGCTTGATTATACATATATTCAACATACATTACCCATAAATATCATTGCTGTAACCTAATTATGTAGTAGTGGTTATTTTCTATAGCACATTGACTTGCACAACAGATACCTATTGATACATGTATGTAATATGAAACTAAACTAATATTCAGTAAAAATGCTTGTCTGTAAAGCTATTGACAAAAAATGTTTCACACTTGTCCAACACATTACTACTAGTCCAATCCTGCAGTGCATAAGGGCCAAATTTCGGAAAAAGATGAGCACTCTGTCGAATATTTTGAACTGGAATGACACTACAGATAGTTCCACCACCATTATCCCGAAGTTTTGATATTTTATACAATAGGTGGTTGGGATCCATGGATTGTGGAAAATCACTGAACCACTCAACATATGCAAGATGCTCAGGTACAGCTGAAGGATCATTGAATACATTATTCCATATATGAGGAGGCATAGAGAATATAACTCTTATATGCCCAACTCGATGTCCTATATAATAAAATTAGTAATAGTTTAAGTGATTTAATATGCTGTACTAGTCTGTAGACTTGGACTCAACTTACCTTCAATTCCACTTATTCCTCCTTCACCTTCATCAATAAGAGATGTATCAAAATGGCATGGTATCTCCTTTCTGCTACCCACATGTAATGCAGGGCATGCATGTATAAAGTCAGCTGTTGAAACTTTCTCTGTGAATGGATCTACTTTCAAGTATTTGATACAATGCCAAACCCAAAAGTTGCTGAGAGGCATCTGAACACCCCATATAGCCCGTTCCAGCTCTTGAGATGTAAGATGAGGATTTTTTTCCAGTACTATGAAATGTGAAAGAGCCTCTTTGAAATAATTTGCACCATAATCTTCAATCAGAATGCGAACAGAAACCTTTCTAGCAGAAGAGAACTTTGAAAGTTTCATTATATGCATAAGTTCCAATCCAGGAGATGTCCATTCTTTTATCTTTGGCTGTGGTTTTCCAGCTTGCCACCAAAGAATGTATTTTTCATGTTGATGAATCTTTTCCTTCCACTCCAACCATACAGTCATTTGAGTAAATTCATCCTTGTGATTAGTTGCATTATATACATCCTTTGCAAAGTCAATATGCAATCTTTCTGTATACTCTGTGTTGAAGTTACCAGTTATCCCAAAAAGTTTGATTTTCCTAGTATAATGTATTGCAAAGTGGAGCTTAGGCAGATTGAAGTTATCCTGGATCCCTAAATCAATGAATATATCCTTGTTCTCATGAAAATGGGAAAGTGAATCCTTGGGGATTTTGAGTGTTTCATCTGTATGCACTGGATATTGTGCAAGATAAAGAAAATCCAATATTGAATGAACACAGCAAACAAGTCATGCAGATGACATTCCACCAGGTAGGGGAATGTTTATGACAAGTTCCATAAGGATGCAAGCCATCTGATCATGCTCCTGTCCAGTAACTTGTGATAATGTGCTAATTCCCTTCATAAATATGTGTATATTATGATTTGGTGGGAGATGACGACAGCATGCATCAATTTCAGCAGCACCAAATGCTTTAATGACCCAGGAGATAAGGTGCTTGATTATTCCTTGATAAAGCTGATGAAGTACATCTGGTGTGATAGACTGATAGATGTTGACATATGGAAGATTCTTCCAGAATGGATCTATTACTGGTTTAATTTGAGCATCCTTGCATGTCTGCAGAAAGTTCTCTGCATTTGTTTCAAATGATTCCAATGCTGTGAGTTCCAATGCTGTGAGCACAGCATCAATATCTCGAATTGAGGCTGATATGTTATTATTGTAAAATCCCAGCTCCTTATTATTGACTGGACAATCAGGACAGTCAAAAGTGTATACACATACTGTGAGGACTTGCTCAGGATAATCTCCAATAAATGTTGCAAGTAAAGGATGTGTTTGATACTCATGTCCATATGCTGTAATCATTTGCAAACCTGTATCACCAAATTTCTCAAGTAGCTTGAAGATCTTTTTCATACATGCATGATATAGATTGGCAAGCATACAGTGACAAGAGGCTTTGTTTGTTACATTCTCAAGGTGAGTAGTTGGGAAGTAACCAAGAAGGACATAGGCATGTGCAGATGGTTTGCGACATATCTCCTTTGGTATATTTCCAATTGTGAGGTACACAGGATATGCAGACTTGTTTTGAAACAGAGTTAACTGTGTCTTATCTGTAGATATAATAATGGGGATAATTGTTGTACCAGGGACATGTAACTACAGTGCCTCCTGAGTTTTCCACCACCAGTGACTAGTATGCATATCATGGTACATTCTAACTTGCTTGCTCTCATTGGTATAGTGCTTTTCTGGAGCAAATACCAAATATGGTGCAAAGCTTGAGTTCCCAAAAAGTGCCTTCACACATGCAATGACATCTCTGAAGTACAAGTCACATACTTCAGATCCAACAGCAACTTGATGTCGAACAAAGTGAGGTCATCCTGGTAGGCTGCTGTCTATTATTTTGTTCAACTCTGCTGTATTTTTGAAGGATAGGCCTAAGAATTCCACAGCTCCTTCAATTTGGATAAGTTCAGAGAATGCTGTTGAACTTGGACCGCATAGTTTGGCCCAGCGTGCAATTTCCCATTCCAATTTGGAGAGGAAAGGAAAGTATGGATTGTCCAAGTTATCCACTTCCTGAGTCCCCAAGTGTTTGGAATAGCAATCATTCTCATTCAGATTTTGACTTGATGCTATTTTTCCTACATTTCCTGGGTATTTCTTGACAAATGGTTTATTATTTAGCTGTTCCTCTGCATTTATTCGTGGATGTACTGTATTTTTCCTTCCAGAGTCATTATCCTCTTGCATAGGACTGCTATATCAAAGTTCTCCAAACCAGGGTGCTCAGGTTCAAAACCAGCTTCATCTTCAGCATTCAGGAGATCATTTTTCATCTCTTCAGCTTCACTTTCAGATAATAAACCATCTGAGTACTGATAGTCATCATAGTTTCCAAATAGATTGCCTGCTGGATCAACATTAATTAGTTGATTTGAGTTCTTGAAGTCATCTTCTTCATCACTCATATTGTTGTCAGAAAGTTCACCTTCTAATTCATCTTGTAAATTATCACTGGAGGGCTCATCCTCCAATTCATTACTTGACAGCCCATCCATATCTTCATCTCGAAGAAGATTTTGACATGCTGGATTAGCACTTTTTAGCAGGTGAGTCTGAAGACCTTGATGTTTGACAGTTTTGTTGCAGGCTTTGCACTTCATAAGGAGGAGTGAGTGAAAGAGGATTGGGAGGGTTGGGTTATTTTTGAATCTCAATTAACACCATCAAACTTTGTTTTAAGTGATTTCAGACAACATTGATAAAGATATCATGGGCAAAAATCAATGAAATCAACATCTTTTTGGACAGTAGAAGTCTTAGAAATCGATGAAATCGGCACCTTCTTGGACAGTAGAAGTCTTAGCATTGATGATCAACATGTTAAATGCATCATATGCGCTACTGGAAATTCGAGTGATAAAGTCCACCGCCCAGCTGATGATCAATGATCAGCCACACGGCACAATATTGCAATTTGATCCGTTGGTCAGTTCACAGTAATCATAGAAATGGTACGATATTTGCAACTAGCTTTTCCCTTCCTTTTCCCTCCTCCTTTGACTCGCTCCGACACTTTCTCCATTATCTCTTTTCACTACACCATTGATGTGTCACCATTTGTGCACATTCAATCTTTCTCTCTTGGACAACCATACCATATACCACAGTCATCCACTCATTTAATCTTTCTTTCTCAAATGCCTATACCACACTCCTTTAATACTTATCCATTTTTAACTAATATGGCCAAAGGAAAGGCAAGGAATCCTACTTGGAAGCAAGACCATAGTACCCACTCAGTCACAATTAATACACACTCAGCACAAAAGTGGACTCACTCACCTGATCCAGTGCAAAGCTCTAACAAGCATAAGCATACATGTTTTTTCTTAATGTGTCTTTATCTTATAATAACTACCAATAGCTCGTAATACTACAAAATATACAGCTCCTAATTGACACTCTACAAGGTGGGCTGTTGTTATTGTTTCTGACTCAGAGTCAGAGCCATCTCCTCCGAATCAAAACCAATCCCCACTTAGCCAAAACAAAGATAATATTGATTCAGAGCCTGCCGAAGAACTCTCTGACACTTTGGATGATGATGGTGATGAAGACCTTGAACAACTTGACAGCCATCATTTGAGAGAGGCTCTTACAGCAGAGGTACGCATGTTTAACTATTAAGCCACCTCCCTTCGTAAATGCTTATAACAATACTTTAGCATGCTAACTGGGAACACAATGACAGCCTTTCAGACGGAAATGAGTCACACAGTAGTGATGATTCACCCCTTCCTCACTTGGACAGCATTGAAGGAACCTTGGATAACAATAATGATAGTGAAAAGGATGAGGAGAATGAGGACGACTTGGAGGATGATAGCAATGGGCTAGCTTGGCAGTCTCACAAGGTATAGTTTACACTGGCATGGTTTCTATATATTGCTCACAGCTTATGTATTTTAGTCAAGCCAACATGCTTCGCAATGTCGAGCAGAGGTATGTAACTATTATGCACTCATAATCTTTTCTTTGTAAATTATCACTCATATTCTGCCCAGCGTCCACAGTGGCAAGCCACTGATGTATCACAGCAGTCCAAACAGCGAAAGCCTGTGAATAAGAAGGTATTAATATTTATTCTACTCATCTACTAGCTTTTTTCTTACATAGGCCTATACAGAATGCATCAGATGTCAATGACGGATGGAACCCTGAGGCTCATTATTTCCCGCCAAAGCCTCGTGCATGTCTAATTGCACTTCTAGACCAACCTCAGCCACTGCAGACATTCCTTCGAGCTGGTATATGCACTCAAATGAGAGATATCCTGTTCAAAACTTTTTTCCCCGACATCGGCCTAATATATCGGCCTCTTCGTAAGCTCCTTAAGTGACTTGCTGTACAGCTCAACTTCCCCATGCTTGCTGCTCGTCTCAGCAGGGATTTTGGTATAGGTCAGGAAGGGGGACGGGCGGTATGTCTTTTCTATGGTATCTTAGCCTCATATACTTAAATTTCACTCGCTAGTTTAACCAGCGCATTGGAAATATGTGCGGAAAGTCGAAAGCTGCTGTAACATCAATCACTGGCGCATATTATGATATTGAGGCTCTCGGAACAGTGGAAGAACGTACCACATTAGTGAAGAGGCCCATTGAAGAAGGAGACTATATATTTCCTAGGAATGAAGTACGTCTTCAAGTTTTTCATAATTGTACTAGCTATTGACCTACATTACACAATATTCCTACATATAGTCAAGAGGTATTCTTAACACGAAGCCATACTATCATCCCTGCATGATTGCAGGGATCCGGAAGTTCCTTTTCATTGGAACTCGTGGTAGCCTGGCTCAGAAGCATGGCAAGCACTTCAAGTCAAGCCTACCTGTGTTTGAAGCAGAGCTGGAACTGCCGTCATCTGTGGTATCAATCGTTGCAACATCAGTTCGTATTTTGTATATCTCATATCCTGTTACTCTTTGTTTACTTATTTCCCCAACAGATTCATGCTTCACTCGAAGACTGGAGAAGTGGCGAACACAAACCAACAGACTTCAATTGTGACCTTTTGGAAGATATCTATAATGGTCACGAAGAATTCCTTTCTGATATCCGTAGCGAAAGCATTGGTAAGTACCATACACTTATGCATGATCTTTACGACGAATGCAGGTTCGTATATTTCATTTTTATTTATAACACGCATACTCATTTCATCCGCAGCTCTGGTACACAGTCCATCACCACCCTTAGTGTTGCTCAGAAGGCCAAACGGTTGTTGAACCTTAGTGGTATGCTGGATACTACGGCTACAGTTCCAGAATCTATGCATACACCTGACATATAAATGGACTTTATTCTTTTTTCCTAATTACTCTCAGATTGTCTTTCTATTTATATATTACGTCGAACTTTAAGTAATCTTATACTAATATACACCAGCTTTTATTATTATACTTCAGTGGGCCCATGTATAGTGCTAAATAACGTCTGAGAAACAAACTAATTGAGAGATAATTAAACGTGATTAGAAACATAAATTATCACTCAGATAGTCCTAACAGCGATAATCTTCAAGGGGAGACTCCGAATTGTGTATAATGTATCCAATTATACGAATTTACAGTGATATACTTCAGTGGGCTCATTTATAGTGGCGAAAAAACGTCTGAGAAACTTCTGAGAAACAAACTAATTGAGAGATAATTAAACGTGATTAGAGACATAAATTATTGCTCAGGTAGTCCTAACAGCGATAATCTTCAAGGGGCAACTCCGAATTATATATAACGTAACCAATTATACGAATTCACGCTGTGATGTATAATTCTACCTATTATGTTTAATTCAGACTATTTATAAGTTCATTATGCAAAATTCTCGCTCAATTCTCGCTTTATGTTTTTCCTGATGCAGTGAGAGATCCTGATTCATCTCGTGGAGCTCCGGTCAAACTTTTCAAATTTCTGGTCACAGAAAGTCACTTTCACCGGGTTTGCAGGACGACTCTAATATAGCGTCTTCGATCCAGAGAACAGGTAAGCTTACTTATATATATCATCCTATCTTGAAGATCTCCTTGTCGAAGAACTAAATGGTAATAAAAAGCTCAAGCGGTAGTCCGCATGGATCTTCGACAGCGTCAATAAGTCTCATCTTCGACGTTATTTTTAACCCTTTTACGTAGGGTGTGTTTTCTCCTTCCATTTATATTCTGATCGATTCCCTGCAGCCAACCGGCAGCTGTTATATGGGAGTTACCTTGTGACATTTGAATGGTCGCACAGCATTTTTGTTTAAACAACCGCTTGATCGATTATCTATATATTTAGATTGGTGATAATCGATATCTCAAGCTTTACAAGGCCTGCCTTTGTCATTCGCCTATTTTAAGAACTCGTTCGTCGAATTAGGCTGGACGAGGGTAGTGGGGCTATAAAAAGAGCGAGAATTCGACCGATTTCCAGCGACCATTCGGTTAATTTTGAGTGAGCAAACCCACTCGAATTGGTTGTAAGTAAGCTCTATCAGCTTCTCCAGCTATATTCTACCAATACGATGGCTGGTACCTTTCCTTTTTTTCAGAGCTTTTACCGCTCAGTACCATTTTGGTTCGTTCAGTTTGCTCCTTACTTACATGGTATGCCTCGCCCGTTTAACGTGCTCGTTGTATATATAGCTCGGGGGAACTTGTCTGTCATTCATCCAGCGAACGTTGTTTGAGTGGGCACATGTGCCCTCACTTCCGCGACACCAGAAAGTAGTTATATATACGACCCGGAGCAACTTCGCACCGATACTTTTGCATATCATACTACATTCACTCTGCCGGGAAACAAATTCAAACACTATTATCATTTGGCAATCCTAAATCATACATAATCAACCATGAAGCTGCTGCCGTCTTAAGTTTCGAAAATATATATAAAGGATTGTCCAAAACGATTAACTGCAATGGACTACACTCATCAGGCAGAAAGTATCTGTTATACGACAAAATGGAAGGGCACAACTGTATAAATGCGAAGTAAATGTGTTAAAGACATGTACAAAAGCATTCTTAGTGACGAATGAGGAGTTAGAAAGATGCGGAAAAATAAATAGACTTTACTATGACTGATGCTCGGTGCAACTCAACGGGTGCGAAGAGACAACACCAGCCTACAACAATGTCTTCTTCTAACACCAAAACGCGTAAAGGTTGAGAATGCTCTGGGTAGTTATCCACATGCGAAAATCGAAGTATGTGTACCGGTATCAATTACCGGTGCACTAATATAATGCCATAAATGCACGACATATCCCTCATGTGAGTGGTAGAGATCATATCTGCGAAGTCTCTGATAAAGAATGTGGCCAGTTCCTGACAAGCTATGGTTTTCGAGCCGTCAAGACAGCACTTGTGTGAGTAATTGTCCGGCGGAGGCGATATTGTATTTGATACATGCATACGAGATGCACGAAGCGCGCCCTACTCCAAAAACCTCGCGTGACTCATACTTTCTCCAAGTATATATGCCATGTCTCGCTAGTCCCTGCCTTCGCCCCCATAGAGAGGGCGTTGGATTACAGAGAGACAGTTGGTTGAAGAGTAACGGTGGAGGCCGCCGGTGAGAGAGCAGAAAGCTCGGATCTTGATTATTCAAATGAACAAGAAAGACCAATGAAACGCGCAACGAAGAATACCACACATAATGGGGAGTATTCTGTCCGCGCACAGGAAAACGACGGCTCTTCAGAGTGAGTATAGGTCCAATTGAAGAAGGAAGATAAATTGACGTAATGGGCGCCCGTTCAAGTGGACTGAGCGACGACGCGGGTCGTCGGGGGAGCTAACAGGGAAGAGAAGCAGAAGTTGTGGGTGAGGAAAGCCCAAACGTATATATTCTTCTTGAAGCCGGTTTAGTGGGTAGTTTAAGGACGTAGTTCATGGAGGGTGAGAAAAGGAATTGGCTGTGAGATACCCCATCGAATAATCAACAACCACGGTAGGGCTTGAGGACATGAACTTCCGTAGAAGAGGATATATGCAAATGGTTTCCCTGAGCAAGCCTTGTGGATGTCACTGCCTCGAATACACCGTCACCAATCGGTTCTCCCCTGTAGATTCGAGCCCCCCTCTCCATCACCATCCATCGCTATTTCCGATCTCCCTTGCTGCTAACGAATGAACTTGAAAATATGGGTATGGTTCTCCCAAGGATCTTGAGGAAGTTCCGTTTGTATGTGTAGCGAGTATCCATCATATGCGCGCTGCCCATCTCCACCTCGTTTCCCTTCAATTTCCACTCACGCTCCGTCATCGAGCTGTACAA
>JASFCY010000286.1:0-12607 GCA_036940585.1 Cyathus olla
TCCTAGTCATTGATTCTCACCCATAAGTCTTCTGTTTATTGTTAGGTGGCCTTGTCTAAGTGTTGCCCTGACATGAATTGAGATTCTTGATTGTGTCATATCCCATGTAAAACTCTTAGTGCTAAGTCACAGATGTCAGAGAAAACAGGAGGTGAGTGGAGATATACTGGAGATGACTAGATGAACCATGGCCTCAGCTTATATGCTGTGCCCCTTGATAAGTTCCTGGAGATAGTTCTGTATTTCAGAGATGAAGGGAGGTACAATGGAGGTATACAGAGATAGAAAGGAAAATAGGAAGTGATGACACTAAGCCAACCTCACAGAGGTCAGCCTGCAAGGTCCAGGAGATAACAGGAGGTGACTTGGGAGTCTGAGATGAACACAGGAGTAAATGCAGAATATTATTGATTTCAAACTAAGGAATTACAAAGGGTATAAAGAGGTTTATATACAAGTTGTTCTCCAATGTAGTGGAGAACCTAAGGAGCTGTGGCTGAAACCTAAGAGTCATATCATGGAGGTAAAAATGCACAGAGCAAGTGAAATGTATGATAAGATATCTAGGAATAGCCAAGTACACCACAAGAATGATGGTGAGTAATATGTAATGGATAATAGTCCATGTTGTCAAATGGAATGACCACACTAAAAAAGACAAGTAAACAAGAGACAAATAATGACAGAGGATAACAGAGATCAGATGGAGAAAAGTAAAATAGAAATATTACAAGTCAGAATGTTAGCCGAGAAGGAGATAGAGGATATAGGAGATGATACAATGGTATAGGAGATGCAAGGAGATAAGATAGGGTGATGGCAGATATGGATGTGACAGATTGGCACCATCAGAGCATTGAAAAAAAATCAAAGTAAGACAGTGGCACACTGGAATAAGATCTATTCAAACTTACATATTAAGCAACCATTAATCTTATTCTGGCTGAAGGAAGAAGACTCATGGCAAAAACAATGGGAAGTTGCCCAAGCTAAAGGGCAAACTCCAAAAGTACCTCAGGCTCACAAATATTAATGGGATGTATACAGAGAGGCTTGCAGCAGATCTTGGAAATTTTGGACATCAAACCTGCCTGGAGAAGATATATAGCATGAAGCCTACTCTTACTACACAGTATTACAGTTGTAAGTAGATCTAGATAACAGTAGATAAGATATTACAAAATGGTATCATGTCAGCAGGTTGGGCTGCTACAATCCATAGCCCACCAAATCACATAAGAAAAGTTGTCCATGATACCCTATGGGTTACTACAAGTTTTACTGTAGCTGTAATTCAGTGAGACAAACCCCATAGGGTATAGGAAGGAGACTGCTGGAGCTTCATGAGATAAATTGGGATCTCTTCAAGCTGGTTCTTGGTTTGCTGCCATTTCAAATCAGTGACATATGTGACTGCTTCTGCAGGCAGGTCACAGTTAGTCCACTACAGGAAAGTCTTTGGTCCTCCTTTCATTGTCACTCACATCTAGCATAATTAACAGACTGGAAACCTCCTTGAAAGTTCATCCTGAATATAGGGCTTGGTACATAAGGACACATTAATTAATGAATGCTGGGATTTGACTCTTAAAGGTTGTATCCAGGATATGCCTTTTTTCAATGTTGTCTATGTATTCTACTTACTGTGTTGGCTGTTCATATCTTTGTGCTATAGAAATTATCAGCTGTAGCATTAACATAGTGTGGGGCAACAGTGGAGGTTCCATTGGCTCAGTTTGGGCTTACTGATTTGGGAGCACCACCTGAGCCACCATCCAGTTGGGAATGGTAACTTTGACCAAATTCACCAAAAGTAGTGTTACCACAAAGTGAAGTGAAGTGAAGTGAATTGATTTGGTGATATCCATGACCATCATCTACCAATCAGAGGGCTCATCTAACTGCAAGTGCATCATTGGTTAACAATGTGTTGATGCAACACAGTCAATGGGCACATTTATTAGGAATAGTCATATATACCTATAGTAGAGTAAAAAAAGGTACTTAGTATGTAGAAATAAAATAGTAATCAGTGTTAAAATAATTTCATACAAATGGGTCCATTATTATGATATATATGATGAAGCAACAGTAGTGAAGAAAGAAAGAAGAATAAGTATCAATCTGTTAAATATGTACCTTGACTTCGGGAACTCCTTCCAATTCCTCCCCTCTAAACATTTCCAGTATTGTCGAGAAATTTGTAATATCTTGAAGATAGGGAGTAAAGCCATACTGCTGGTGCAACTTGGGTGAGACTCTGACAAAGAATAAAGAGGATAATGTATATTCCATTAAATGCAGTGAAAGATCTTGTATACAATGGTGAAAATGGATAGCGAGGGTGAGGAGGAACATGTTAAATGAAGCAATGAAGAATAGGAGAACAGAAAGTAAGTTAGTGCAAGTCAATCTTCAGACACGTTGATTCCATCGTTGCAACACTTAGTATTGCTTACCTAGTGATGCAAACTCACTGAGTGTTGCAAAACACCATTTTATAGCACATTGTCTGAACCAATAGCTTATAAAATTGGTATTCATGTGCACTCAAGCCCATTATTTATAACTCTGTATTTTATTTCGAAGAAATTTGAGAACTGAGGATGGATCAGTATAAAATACATGCAAAAATGTCGCGTTTTGGTACATTTTACTCAATAACAATACATAAAATCAGAGATTCATTCCAGAAATTGGGACATATCATTATAGTTGCAATAGAAATCAACATATAAAAATTTTCTGTGAAATCTTCAAAATAGCAAGTATAGAATGTGAATTACATTCGACCGTGACAAAAGAGAGTACCACAGGCCGTTTGTATTCAAGCTCCGAAATAAATGTGTTTGAACATTGCTCAATTTCCCCTTAAATTCAAATTCCGCTTACAATGCCCGTGTGTTGACTCTGAAATCAACCATGACGATGTGTGACGAAATTTGCAACACCCAGTGAGTTAGGTCCCCAACTTTAATGGCCTACAGTTATACTAGACAACACATTCATACCATAAAAAATACATATTCATAAAGCTGAGAAGCATATTATTTGATCTGTGTAAAAATTATTGAGAAATAACGTGGCCAAGTGAAGACGACTGCGCATTCAAAGTTTTTGCAACACCCGTCAAATGATAGTACGCGTTAATCACATGTATGCACTCGCAAATGATCAATCAATCAGTGATCGCATCACACTTCACTCTCAATTCGTAAGGGAGTTCACTTCAAGTTCACTGAAGTGAACTCGTGCGAATTGATCACTTCATTACAGCAGTTTGCATATCGATACAGAATTTAAAAAAAATTCAGTTCATCTGAGTTCCAGCTGAGTATGTTTGGCAGCAATTTCCGAGCCAAGTTGCTGGGTGATCCCAGGTGATCCCCTTGTCTATTTCGCTGGTAAAACTCAGATGAACCAAAAAAAAATTAAATTCTGTATCGATATGCAAACTGCTGTAAGCGAAGTGATACGAACTGACGAACTGGTATCACTTCGTCAACAACACTAACCGAAAGCCTGGCCAGGATTTAAAGTTTGACCGGGTTGCAGGACGGCTCTATTGACACCGCCGCACGCGTCGCTTACAGGATGCATTGACAACACTAACCCATAAATAGTAGCCGTCAAAACATCATCTGAGTCTGAATTCTGGTAGCAGTCACATATCACACCTGTTACAACCTGTAACGAAACCGACCAGTGGTGACAAACAACTACTGGTTGACGATAGTAGTATTTCGATCCATATTTTCGCTTGCCCCTCACTCGTACCGTGATGCCGACTTTAACGGGTGCCAATAGTTTTGTATTGCACCAACTGAATGCCGTGGAATATAATATTCATCCAGGAGAAACAGGTAAGAATCTCGTTTATTCTTTCAACATGCACTCACTCACACTGGATCTACAGACTATAGTCGTCTAGAAAGAGCGGCTTGCTTAGGAGCGGGTCATCAATCAGCGGAACGTTTTGACCCCTCGAAATGCCATCCCGAAACGAGAAAGGCTGTTATCGGCGAAATCATGAGCTGGGTTAACTCGAAAGACCCTTCGGAGAGGATAAAGTGGTTAAATGGACCCGCTGGTGCTGGGAAGTCGTCCATCGCTCAGTCAATTGCTGAAAGATGCCACAAAGAAAACAGGCTTATTTCCAGTTTTTTCTTCTCGAGGACTGCTGCTGGAACTGGAAGGGACGACGGCAACACGTTAATTCCAACTATCGCCAGTCAACTTTCCGTTGCCATCCCTGCCACGAAAGATTTAATCATGGTACAGCTTGACCAAGATAAAGCAACCCTAACATATTCGATGGAGGTGCAAATTCAGAAACTCGTCGTGGAACCACTGGCCCAGGCCGTAGCGCAGTTAAGCCGCACCAGTTCCGATCTTGTCGCAGAATCACAACTAGGCGTGACCATACCCAGTGATAAGTCCAACGACTCGCTGGCATCTATCCCAGAGCTCGTCATCATCGACGGCCTGGATGAATGCAATGATCCTAAAATGCAATCAAAGATTGTAAAGATTATTGCGGAAATTCTATTGCAAACGCCAGTTCACTTGCGCTTTCTCATTGCAAGTCGGCCGGAATTGGAAATCAGAAATGCGTTCAATTCCGCAGCTGTCAAGGGAATATGCTCTCGCTTAACCCTCGACAATACATATAACCCTGCTAAAGATATCAGAACATACCTTAAAAGCGAATTCACTACTCTCAAACAGGAGCATACACTCACTGCTCATCTATGCAAGGATTCCTCATGGCCATCTGACGACGACATTAATACGTTAGTTCGTCGATCATCCGGACAGTTCATATACGCCTCCACTGTTATCAAGTTCATCAAAAACGACCGTCAAGATCCCCGTGAAAGACTTTGTGCAATCATCGATACACAACTCAAGGAAGTGGGAAAAGAGTCTCCCTACGAACAGCTGGATAACCTCTATCATTTTGTCCTCTCTAATGCCATAGACAAAGCAGGAGGATATGACTCTATTCTCAGCATTTTTCAGGTTTTATTATTCAGGTTTAGGCACCAGCCTATCCATTCAATTAGGCACCTTTCAGCTTTCGGAAAAATGCAGCAAACTGATGTGGAGCTATTGGTTGCTGACCTTCATTCACTTATTTCATTTTCTTTTGACAATGATGACAGTTATATGAGTTTCTTCCATGCTTCGTTTGGAGACTTTTTGAAGGACTTTTCCCGATCAGGAGAATTCTTTGTCGACACGGTTAAGGCCAACAAAGCCCTTGGACACTACTACCTTGCGAACCTATATGGCAGGTCTGCTACACAGAAGAATGTCACGACAGGTTATTTATTACAGATTTTCCTCTATCACTTTAAGAGCAGCGATTTTGATGATGTATTATTGGAAGAGCTTAGAGGCTGCATGGATTTTCATTCCATACTACGGCAAATGATCGGATTTTTTGATTCGAGGGGTCTCCTCAGTTATGTGATTGATAGTTTCTTCAAAATTAACTTCACAGTCGAGGAGAGCGTTGTAAGTAGAATCATTGGAATATACATGCATAGTAAATGATACAAAATAACTTTGTGTTTTAGAACTTTACATTACCGGCAACAGAAAAAATTCAAGATATTTGTGCATGCATATCTGAAGGAATTGATGATATCCTCTTGCTCGAGTTGGAAAGTAATTCCAGCAGGAAGATGAGGTTAATACTCGAAAGCATAATGTGCTTAAAAACTCCTACGACACCTGGTAGAACTCACGATCTCCGGCACTATTGGCTTGTCAAATTGCTACTCAGCCCCCAGCGAAGTAAACAACATTTTTTGAGTAGTAAACAGTGCCAGGATCTTTGCTGTTATGTGTTAGGAGAACTGGAAGATAACATTAAAGGGTGGGATTTAGATCTCTAGTAGATTCTTCATCTAACTTCATTTTCTAATAGTCCCTATGATAATCATAGTTCCTTTATTATAGAGTTCTTGCTTAGACGAGTAACTTGCCCAACAAAAGAATTTCAAGAAATTCTTCAAGAATTTATTCTAAATTTTGATGGCTTTTTTGGCAGATTAGGTTTATTTGATTACAGCAGGATAAAAGAATCAAAAGAGGAAGTGCTACGCAAAGCAATAACTATAAAGGAATACATCCTTGCATACTTGCAAGTAAGTTGAACTCTACTTTTCGTTTACGATGTTAAACATTGTATCAGGAACATTCATTCACGGACGAAACCCCTATAAAAGATTGTACAACTCAGAATTCAGAAGATTCCTTAGGGGCTTCAGAAAGCAGCCAAATAAGTCCACATGTGAGCCCTGATGAAGATCCACCTGAGGAGGATAGAGTAGTCCATGAAGATGAAAGGAATGTGGAGAAAGAGGAGGGTAATTGTCGAAATTCAGCAAAACGGAGTAGTTGGGGAATTGTGAAATGGTTTATGGAGAAGTGTGTGATTTGTGGGGTGCCTTCGACGGAGGAATAGGGTGGGGGGGAACATCGAGGCGGGGAGTTGCCAGTCCGAAAGACTTTGTGCGAAGTGAAGGTTGGCTTTAGAGTGCTCCAGAAAACCTCTTGAACCAAAGTGGTTGCATTATTCATTCTCTCCCATCTCGTGGAAGTCCTTATTAGTATTTATTTCAGTTATTCAGTGTAATATAATATGCCACACTTGTTAAAATCGCGTCCCCGGGAAGGAACAAAATCGCAAGTAACTTCATCCAGATGTACCGACAACCATATATATCTTCTAGAAAAACAACGACCTACTGAAGCGGCTCCATGAACTGAATTTTGCATGAGTACAGTTTTGAGAAAACTGATTGCGACACATTTCGCCAGCTATATACCAGAAAAAGTACGTGTTTCACCTGAAGGTACTAGATTAAACATAAATTAATATATGTCTAGTAGTTGAAAGTACTTACGGGCTGGGTGTGTGGGCGGGGACTGTTCTTCGCGTTCTCTATCCTATCTTGAGTTGGCCTCCGCGATCGACGATTGTCTTGTTGAGGCACCCTACACGTTGGCTAGGACTAGAATGATCTTGATTGTGCTGTGGATTAGCCTCATGTCGTCTGGATTGGGGGCGACGTCTTGTAAGTCAAGCTTTGCTTATCATGCTTCGTACCTGTGACGTTCTGGCATGGTTTCCATTCAAGTTCTATAGACATTTGTTCTGGATGTTATCAGACAAAATTGACAGGAATGCCGGCGATACTCGACGTTCACTTTCATATCGTTGGAAATACTATAGCGCTTCACTAGCTAGGTACGCAATCTCAACACCCTCTATCCCGCCCATCTTCCTCTCCACAATCCACGATCCACGAGCCCACATATCCTCACGCCATGTCAAACACCTAGCGAGATAGAACTCACTCCTCCCAGCTCCCAGTCTAATCTACCTAAATGACGGGCCGACAGAAAGTGGCGGTGCCATGGATTTTAGCGGTGACCGCACATCCAACGCATATTTGTATGCACACATATGTATATTGTTATAAATTATGATATCTCTGTCATAGATATTTCTTTTCTTTGCAATGAGGTATGAAGCTGTTGGAGCAAGCTATTGATATCGAGAGATGAAATGAGCTAGAAATGGAAAATGCGGTAGAATGGTGAAGTTGACTGAAGTTGTCAACGCACGCAACGTACACCCGAACATAATGTGAACGTTGATGCAACGCACGAATAACGCAACCGCAACTCACATCGTCGTTCACGGCGCACAGCCCGACTCACCGCACACACAGCTCGCACATCAACGCACATCTTGAAGAGCTCGATTCTTGGCATCAGCGCGACGTTGCTAAAGCCTATCAGGTTGTATGGTAAACTTACCACTTGCATGTGAAATAGTTGAATGCGCAGGTTTAGCACGGTATTTACCAAGGCTCAACATTCAACGTTGTCAACCATATTATTCGTTGAAGTCTACCATAATGAAAATACTGAATTATGTAACATCACATGTAATTCCAATGCACTTCCTCACATATACAATATTTGGAATAGACTATGTAGAAAGTATGGTGTCTTCAATGTTGTTGGTTATTCAATATCATGGTCAATTCACAATTTGTTCACGATAGCATTTAATTTAGCCAGTAGTTGAAGCTACTGAAGTACTGAAGTCTCGCAATAATGCCATATTTACAATTACCTTCTTCATCATAGTTGTCGATAAATTCTTTCAATCATCTGTTCTTGCCCTAGCCTCTGACATTCGCGAAATATGAAAATACGGTTAGCTTAAAGTGAAATGCAGCAACGCTGCGACAAGAGGAGGATATCCTGTTTCCAATAATTTTTCTTAGAATATCTTCGTCATATGTATGCTTGATCTATGCCGTACATAATCACTACATCTGGCTGTCTTGCTTAGCTCAGAGAAATGCTTAATTTATTATATATACGGTGACTTTGATTTAGTTGAAATCACAGAAATCCCCAATTTCTATCTTCAATTAACATTTATTACTCACTCCAATGGTCCTGGTAAGTGTTTAAAACTTACCTGAACATCAGACATTTAGAGTTAACTATTTTGAACGAAACAGGCGTTTATTAAATATACATTTACGAATTTTTCAATCCTCCTACCATCCAGCCAAAAGCGCAAACGGTCATCGTCTGATAATGATGACACTTCGCCTGATAGTGACGCGTCTCAGCCCTCTCGGAAGAGACCAATTGTAAAAAAACGCAGACGTCATCCATTCAGTAGTCTCGACTCGTTATTTGGTAGTGATGCATCTCCTCAGAGGGCACCAGTGAACAAAAACTTTGCGCAGCGGAAACGAAAGTGGAGGCCTCAATTGCTTCGGAGAATTTCTTCATCAAGTGACAGCTCTATCATATATAACTTGTACTATTTCTCTTTTTTTTTCGTGAACTTGTTGACCTACCACACCAATACTACACAGGTATTTTTATTTCCAAAATTAATGTATATTCAACACATAAGCAACGCACAAAATATCAAAGAATGTACCGCGCAATGTACCGCATATAAACGTACCTCAACGCGCACCAACGCACAAAAAAATTCAACGCACATTTCACAATGCACGTATGCACACGTGGCACCGCCACTTTCTAGAAGCCCCTAAATGACGAGGTTTCGATGTTCTGCAATGGGATAATAACTTCGTGACCAAAGATCGGAGATGAGCTGATGATGTGCAGTAGAGGGTTTTGATATTTCTGGCAATAAGGAATCACTGAGCGTCGAGCCGTGAGCGGTATCTACCACATTTCTGTCACAGGTATGAAGCACGATAGCGGAACATAATTACCAAGACGTCGCACGGTGCACCCGATCCTAAAGACACGATGCCAATCCATAGCATAATCAACGCCAGCGGCCATTCCCATCCTGTCTTCTCATTATGGTTGGGTGTAACACACGCTGTTAAAAACGGTCGTGGGCGTTAGCTTGTAGCCATTTCCAAATGTTGATCGGGCTGGTGTAGCAAGGTGTGGCGTTGGTTTTGCTTAGAGGCTTGTGATTGGTGGACGAGAGCAAGAAAAACGCGCGGGAAACGAGAGTTCGCAGAAGTTGAGTTGACGTCACGCGTTAAGCTCCCTCAAGTGCCCTTGAAATTCCCCTACGCATCGAGCAAGCATCGAGTTGCAAAGAAATAAGCTCAACGACAAGTTCAAAACATTAGGATAGACAAAAGAAATGTATTAACTCATAGTAAAAAACACGTCCACGAACAAAATTTTCAGTTATCCATACAAGACCGTGATGTGCAGCCATCGTCGTCATTCCATCATCGCCTGCAGTTCGTGCATTCGTAAATCATGCATGAAACTAGAAGACATTTAACATAGTAGACAGGCGTAGGTGGGAGAAGGGAAGTGGTATCAATCAGAAGTCCATACAAGTACACTTTTCACGTCGTCGTCGTCGAGGGCTTATACACGACTCCCAGCGGTCCCCGATCCAACAGGCGGTGGCACCGTCCCCGCGGTGCCACTCTGCGTCCCATGTGTAGGCGCAGACGCCGTAGCACTCCTATGCACAGCAACAATATCAAACCTAATAAACCCCCACTCCCCAGCGCCATCTTACACTCGAAAAATAAAATAAACATGCACGCCTCAGATTTCCATCCCTCCCTTCTCCCCGCAGCCGCCTGCTTCCCCGCCGTCATATTGACCCACCCAGATGGATTCTTGGCATCGGCAGGGGGAGACTTGCGTTTATCCGAGATGACTTTGAATTGGGAGTTGCGTTCTACGAATTTTATGCTCGCTTCTTGTTTGTGCTTGAATATCTAATAAAATACCGCATCAGCACAAGAAAAGAAAGAGGAAGAAAAGGAAGAACGAACCTTCGCCAGCACATCAGTCCTACCCTCCCCCTCATTAACCTTCGCACTCTGTATCCTATCCCTAACATCCACAAGCTGCCCATCGACGTACTCGAGGCCAGTGGTAATCGCATCCCAGAGGGCCTTCTGAATCTGCTTCTTAACCAACCCCGTAGCGAGCGGTCGGAGGGTCTTGTACAAAAAAGTCATGCTTCGAATCGCGAATACTGAACTTCAGGGTATCCACTCTGACGTTAACATCCTTTGCATTTTGTGTCGTCGAATAAGAACAAGAGCTCGTTGTTCAAAGGTCCAGTCGCACACAGCCTCTCCCCACCAAGCACAACATCCGCAATGCCGGAATCTTTCATCTTCAGAATCCCAGATTTCTTGTTGTAGTAGAACGACATATCTCGCATGTTAGCTTGCATCTGTTCGAGGGCCAGCGTGATGTTAAGGTACGTTTCATCTGCGATGGCATTGTATGGGCTGAATTTGACGAAGTTGTGTGTGTCGAAGGAGACGATGTTGGGGAAGGGGTTGCGGCCGGACAGTGTGAGGTTCTCGACGAGGTCGAGTGCGTCGTCGGTGTATTCGATGAGTGGAATGGGGATGTATCCAATCTACGATATCGTTAGCACTTTGCCTTGGATTGAGAGCCAAAAAAGAACGCACCTTGTCAATAATCTGCGGTAAAATAACCTCCCTAATATTCCCCCAAAGCTTGGACTTGAACTTCAAATTGCCCTCATCGTAAAACAACAAATCCTTCGTGAGTCTCGCCCAGTCCTGCCTGAACCGATTGTTCATAGGATCCACGCCCATAGAACGGAACCACGTCCCCACGGAGTCAAAGAGGGCGTCAAAGTGGTTCTTGTACCGATCGTCGTAAAAACGACGGCCGAACTCACTGAGGTGCCGGGCTTTGGAGTTACAGTCTGGTTCGAGGAGGACCTGTTAACATCGTATGAGCTTGGAATCTGAAAGGGAAGAGGGAGGGAAAAACGTACCTTCCTCACCTGCACATCCACACACCCAAACCACCCCCTCAACTCCTCGTCCTTCCTCGCATTTTCCACCAACCGATCGACAGAGTTGAACACGACGTCCATACAAACACCATTCGTGAACCTCTCGAGAGTCGTGCGCAGCTCGGAAACTGCAAGACGCAGTTACGGGTCCTGGATGACACTCATTCGTATGCGAGCCCGCGTGTGTGCCTGCGGTACGCGCAGGTCCAGCGCAGGTCTCGATGAACCCCAGGAGCCAGATGATGGAGGATTGGTAGTCTTGGTGTTTTGGGCATTTGAGGATGACCTGAGCGCAGCGTAAGTTTTAAAATGCGATGATGAAGGAAGAGGGAAGGGGAGGGGGGAAGACAGACCTTTTTACCGCAGAACAAGAATTGACCAAGTCTCCCTTCAGGGAAGTACTCTTCGCTGAGGGATGTACAAACATGATCAGAATGCTCGGACACGCGGTCTTTGTGTTGTTGCGGGATACGATCGCACATGTTGTCCTGTTATCCCACCAACCTCTTCCTCTCAAAAAGAAGAAAAGAAACGTACTTGCATATCACGAACACGACCCATCACCCCCCCCTTCTCCTTCGCTTCAGCAGAATCCTCCGTTTCAGCCATCTCCTCCCTAGCGCGCATATTACCTTCCTTCCTCATAGCAGCCACATCGCGCATCTCCCTCGCCCTCTGCGACGCTTTAGAGTTAACCTCACCAAGAGGTCCCCTTCAGTCCTAAGCGTCCCCTCCTCCTCCTTAGGGTGCTGGCGCACCCTTGCATCCGTCCCAGGAGTCCTCGCCTCAAGAGCTGGCGTTTCCCCAGACTCAGTGTGAATCATCCGTCCACCTTCACTGTCAGTGACGAACTGATCGTTAGACACCGTCTCGTCCACGCAGGCGAGGCGCTCTTGGTCTGGTGCGAGGCCAGTGGCAGCTTTGGAGAGGGAGCGGAAGAGGAGATCGCATTCGATGAGGGAGAAGTCCGTTAGGAACTTGCGGACTTCCGAGTTGGTGAGGATGAGGGAGAGGAGTGTGCGGAGGTACTTACGGCTAGCAATATAACATAGTTATAAAAAGAAGTAGAAGGAAGTAAGGAAAGAAAAAAGCACCTTGAACACCATCCTCCATCACCCCCTCAGGCAGAGGCACACCTACTTCACGGCCCCAACGGTGCTGTAAAGCGGGATACGCGCTGGCATGTTCCTAAAACAAAGAAGCGAGTCGGCAAGACATCCGTCTGCCTGGGTTGTCCTAAGGCGGTGGTTCTGTCTTGTT
>JASFCY010000287.1:0-12605 GCA_036940585.1 Cyathus olla
TTCCCATACCTGCACTAAGTTCTAACCTTGCACTAGCCTCCATGCTCCCACTGCCAACCTACTGTGTTCATGGACTAACGTTGTGTCGTACATCATTCCGCTTGTTTCATAAGAAACCTAACCTTTCTGATTCCTTGAGGTATCTGCCATGAGGAAAAAAACTAGGGAAAAACGCCAGTGTTAACATCGGCGATAGGGTCGTTTTAAAAGTTGTGTTCTAGTGGAAAAATGTCATGAAGAGCATTCGCTGATTCACAGCGGATTTCAAAAGTGTGGTGATGAAACTGGGTCGCAAATCGGGTGGCAAAACAGGGACATTGCATCCGAAGTTCCCACTTCAATGGTAATGACTTCGTGTCTCGAGGGTCGATATGAAGAGAACGCGAGGGGGTTTAGGGGGATTATGGATATACAGCGCAACTCTGGTGAGTATATCTCTAAGAAGGAAATCGATGCTGAGGAGATTTCTAATAGTGAGTTGAAGTTGGAGAATTAGGATGGAAGGATTGATTCCACGAAGAGGCCTTTTCTTGCTTGGGCTGAGGCGTCAGAGTACGAGTCTGCCTCAATCGAACGGGCGTCTGACTTCTTTGCGAAGGTTATCCTCATCTATAACAGCAAAACTGTGGGGAAATCTGGGGATGGCTGACAATAACAACCTCGAGACGTACCGAGGAAGCGACGACAGCACTGGCCTAGAAGCATCCAGACGTCGACTCCTCAAAAGGTGATAATGGCGGCTTGTCGACTGCTTTTTGCGCGGTTAACGATATTTCGCCGACGTTTATGGGCTTAACGGTCAAGCTTTCAAAATTTCAAGCTTGGGGGGGGTGTTGGAGGGAAGTGCTTCAGGTGGGAGGGAGTTTGGCAGAGGTGTTACTTGGAAAAGTTTGTGATGTTTAAACGTTCAAGCCATCTCAAGATTTCGATGACATTCACCTTCGTTCTTTGCAGGTGTTCTAAACTTGTTCTAAACTCTCTCTTGATCCGTTATACGTGCGCGTGAGGCTTGAGTGGAGCGCCTTATAATAAAATCTCTCTCCTCCGAGTCTTCTTCGGTCTAGTTGTCCTGCTCATCAGAAGTCCCATGTTTCTTGTATTTTCCTAAGTACCCTCACCTCTCGTCTCCATCAACGCCCATAATGCGGATTCACCTCTCGGCTTTGCAGCTCTAGACGGGATTTATTGCACAGCATAACGTTTCATTATGGAGACGTGCGCTGTATGTAATTCATGGAGCGAGGTTCTCAGGGGGTTGAATTCCTCGACAATACACCTTCAAGACTGGCAACGATGTGAGGAAGCTCACTGCAGGACAGCCTTGCTGTTGATTCCGTACTTGGTGTTGGATTAACGTGGGGTAGGTTACATATGGTTCCAGGTTAGAGGCCTGATTCTTACCGTTTTCAGGATGGCTCTTACAACTAACCTTGTTGCCAAGTCACAAGTGTGAGATAAGTTATAACCACGATATGTCAGCAACTTGCTGACAAATATTCTCATCTATCCTGACTCAATCCTCCCGGCGGAACCGAGGCCTAGGTATTTATGATCTTCTTTTTTCACTATGCGGGGTTGTAACCCGTCTTGAAAGTATCTTTATCTACATGCCGTCTTCAAAAGTTTGGCTAGGTGAATCATGAACGTCATCCTATCAGCGGTTCATCAATTAATCTACTTTCAGTTACTGGGTCATCCAGTGGATTAGGCCTTTCGGTCGTAAATTATGCTCTTTCAAAAGGAGACATGGTCGTAGCTACGCTTCGTAAACCAGAATCTCTGTCTGAACTAGCAACGAGATATGAACCTCAGCTGCTATTGATCAAGCTTGATGTTACGAAGCCTGACGAGATCATTTCTGCGTTTGCGGCTGGTCACAAGAAATTTGGTCGCATCGACGTTGTCTACAATAATGCCGGATGTTCCGTTGCGGGAGAGGTTGAAATCACACCAGACAATATAGCCAGAGATATGTTTGAAGTGAATTTCTGGGGAGCGGCGAATGTTTCCCGAGAGGCTATCCGGGTATTCCGTGATGTCAATCAACCAAGTGGAGGAACCTTGCTCTCGGTATCGTCTGTGTCTGGAATGGTTGGCCAGCAGGTGGGAGGGTATTATAGTGCTGCGTAAGTCTCTCATATCTCTAAACTTATTATAATCAGCTACTAATATATTTTACATAGTAAATTTGGTAACTTTAAGTTTTTCAAGAATCAACATTCAAAATTAATTGTCACTCTGTAGCACTCGAGGGGCTGACCGAAGCTCTTGCACAAGAACTCGATCCGTCCTGGAATATCAAAGTCAGCCTTCTTCTTATTATTGACATTCATTGATTTATTGCTATTTATTGCCATATAGATATCTTTACTTGAGTTAGGAGGCTTTAGAACCCGGGCCTTGGATAACGCAGTTTTTATTCCTGCTCATCCAATGTTCCAGAATGTCACCTCAGGCTTACGTGCACACTTCGAAGACATTGACGCCGTGCGTAGTAATTTTGGAGACAGTAACAAAGCCGCTAGGGAAATTTATAACATTGCCAATGATGACCAGGCGCCTCTTCATATCCCACTTGGTTTCGACTCAATTGCGTACATTAGGAATAAAGTAGACGCCCTAATTAAAGAACTGGACATGGCTAGGGAAAGATCTGTCGATTTGAAGTAGTAGTTTAAATCAAATCGAGATACTTCAATGTTTATTCACCGAACGACATATGTAGTGTAACTTCAGGAAGGATTAATTGACCATTTACTTGATATTCTTCACCTTTCTGTTTACTACCTTGAATTTATCAGGCATAAGGACATACTTGGGGCCTACCATTAACCTTTAGTACCCGATACAAAGTTAGTTATTACATGTTTCATATCAATAAATCTCTAGTGAGCCCAATTTTATGACACTACCTCAGACAGGAAACTTCTTCACAAGGGAACTAGAGGATGTTCGGAGTCCTTGTACAGTGATGAATACTGTTTGAGCTCCAGAAGGCTTTTCCATAAGCAACTTAGACCAGGTGGCCTAGTGTCTCCGAAGATGTCGCCGGAAATACTCACACCGGTTCCTCGCATAAGTTTACTGAGATACACATGCAAATCATGTTGCCGCATCAAGCCATTTCCTGTTATTTCTAGATCTGAGTTTCAGTTCCGCATCATTTATGCAATGCAGACAATGATCTTTATGACTTCAAAAGAGATGAAAGATATAGCAATATACTCTACTATTCGTTATAGTTTGTAACCCAACTCCACAGCTCCCCTTGTCTACAGTTGAATTTGTGTTGTACCAAGCCATGGAGCCCTCCGATAACTATCTACGAACCGCAACAGCGCAAGAAATGTTAGCTACATTATCTAAGTTGACTGTTATTATAAAGCACTAATAGACCTTCTAGCTTCGCTCATAACATCCTTCACATACTTGCAATTAGTAAGTCGCTTTCAATTGTTCTAGTGTTAGTTATCCGCGCTTATTTTATGTTGAGCTGTCCTCTATTATGATCATATCATCACCATCGGTAATTAGTACGCTTTCATACATATTAACCTCCTGTTTTCTCACAATGGAAGTAGGCGATGAATTTTATTATATATGGAACCGCCCAAAAAGACCCGCTACCTATTGGTTCTTCCTAAACCGGTACTTCACTTTCTTTGGGAATTTAGCGACTACTGCTGTAGAGTTTATGAAAATACCACCTGGAGTACGTTCATCCAAACATGATTCTAGTTCACGTTAACGATGCTTTTTTATAACCATCTAATAACAATAGAGGTATGTTGCTAGAAATCAGTCTGTCTCGCAGCACGGAAGTTTAAAAATGGTATAGATGCAAAACATACAATTTATTTCGGCAACTTTTTCTCGTAGGCAGCCAAATCATCGTCTGTAGTAAGTGCAGTAAAGCTTTCTTCATCGATAAATATGAGGCTTATTAGTCATTGGAATCAGCAAACCTTAGTCGTCGCATCTATGCTCTGTACAATCTTTCATTTCGAATAGGAATGTGTCTGCTTGGTAGCGCGTCTCTTGTATTCGCGGTTGCATGCGTATATTCCGTTATAACGCATTGCTGAATTTCCATTGACGGCCTCTCCATAGTGGGCCCTTTTTGGTCAGAAGGGCGTATCATCTCAACCTGACACTGGGTGTCATGTAAGCCCATCTCAAGAGACGTAAGCCAGTATCTCCTACTACTTGAAGCTTGTACCATCTCGAATTTCTTTCTAGTTCTATTCGTAATTCAAAATTTCTTATTCAAAATTTCGCTTTTAACGACATGTTACAGATATTGCAGTCGCCTGGGAATCCCTTATGGCTTATGACACGATGATTTTTTGTTTCGCGTTATGGCAGGCTTGGACGACAAGGCGGGACTTGAATGATCTCACAGAAATATTACATTACTCTCCTCTTATTACTCTAATTCTTCGAGATGGTGAGTTCGTCGAGTCTATGGAAGTCCCGTGCTAATGGGTTTATAGGTGCGATATATTATGCGTGAGCTTTTATGACATTTTCCTACTGTCGCTGTCTTGATTGACTTCGACTTTCACAGCGTAATGGTGTTAGTAAATCTGGCAAATGTTTTGACGTTCTATGTGAGTGATAATTTTCCTCAACGCTTTGATCCGCTAAATCAGCTATGAAGTTTTGTGGAGTAGGTTTATTTGCCAACTATACGAGTAATGATATTCTGACATTAACAGCCCTTCCTTCGTGGAGCATTGTCGACATTCGCTAGCAGGTATAGTAGCTAGCCTATAACCAGCAAATGTAATATTAGTGAGACGCTAATATATTGAGGTTTTAAATAGCGTTTCAGTTGCCATGATATCCCGGCTAACGCTCAACCTTTACCAAAGAGCCGAAATAGAAATAGTTATAGGGATTTCCATCCATACCGAGTGACCGAAGTGGGAAGCCAGCACGGGAATATCTCATATCATACACCATAGCATTATAGAGCAACCGTCCAGTAATTTGATATCGTAGCATTAGTTATAATGGGGAGTTAAATATTATTTCGCGTCTTGCCAAATACAAATATTATATTCTGTTAGCACGTATTCGAGTACCCGACCCGACGATACTTTTTATGGAACTATGCCGTGGTGAAAAATTCGATTACTGAGAGGGAAAGGAGACAGTGTAAAAGGGTTTTGTCGTTATACAAGCGACGACTTCCTCGACGAGCATCATGTGTGAGAAGTCGGATATGAACAAAGAAAGCAGAGCCAAAGTACAAACAGAGACTCATTGGACTGTAAGGTTGAAGTAGTTCGGTGACTCTCTACGTTAACCGTTTCTATGCTGTCCTATTGATAGCGTAGACTAATATAAAATACATTTGTACATCACGATATATTATTGATACCGATGTGAAGAAAGGGGTATTTCAACTATAACGAGTAATAAGGATCCGATAGCTGCTCGCGATCATAGCAGAGGTTGAGTAGTGATACATCCTCGCTTATCATCAGGGATAAGGAACAGTGCTGGATCCTGATACGGGACGTCAGTTTCACCGTTTCAGCGCAGCTGCAGCAGAAAAGGAATCCAGACGCACTGAGCAGGGATGTCCTTCTAACAGATTACACAGTCAGAGTCCTCCTTGCCCAGTTTAGCTTCCAAAGTTGCATGGAGCTTTTCATCCGTGGAAATGTACTTGCTCCCTCTTAAGGAAATATCAGCAACAGTCATAAGAGCCCAGCGAATAAAAGGACATACGCATACTGTAAACTAGCGCCCATAAGACTATCCTCCAGCGATACTACAATTTTGCCGTCCCGGTCGTGAATTGAAGATTTAAGACAAAGGGATATTGTTGGTGCCTGCTTCTTCTTCCTTGATGTCTCACCGACAGCGGGAGAAGGTTCGGGAACAAGCAGTCGAGCATCAACCCACGTTGGGGGACTATTTTCCACGAGGGAGAGCGCAACGCACCACGAACCGGGGCGGGGGCTGGTATTTGGAGATGGAGGTGCGACAAAGAATTCGAGTTTCCACATTCGTCCTAGAGAAGAAAGGTTCAGATTGTGCTTAACAGAAGGGAAGCAGGCTAACCTCGTGCAATGAATTCGATTTCAACCTTCTTCGCCACCATCATTCTCTTCTGGAACTTCCCAATGCCCAACTTGACAGCAAACGTCACCTCTTCCCCTGGCTCCTCAACGACATCGATCTCATCAGGCGGCACGCCTGTTCCAAGGAGCATCTCGTCGACAGCCGAGACGGAGTTGAACTCACGTAGCTGGCGAAGGCGGTTGAAAAGAGGCTGATCGGAGGTGACGACACATGCTAGTCGGATGTCGCTTATCGTGCTTGGTTTCAGTGGTGTTGAGAAGGACAGTAATGCACTGAGGAGATCGGGAATCCCGGCTGAGGAATCGGGAGGTCGTTTGACGATGGCCCAGTACAGAGGTGTGTGGTCTTCGATGCTCTTTTCTTGCAAGATCGACGAGAGGGAAACATCGTGCGCGGCGGACACCTCTGCGCAGCTTTGAAGGATGCCTAGGGTTGCAGAAGAGTTGGGATCGTGTTCCTGCACGAGGTCACGCACTAGACCAAGGACAGTGATGCGGACTTCTTTTGCGGTGCGGGAGGTGAGAAATTTGAACCATGGCGTGCGAGCTTTCGATGTGGAGGGTGATTTGACAAGGAGCGGTGGGGAGATGGGGGGAGAAGAGAGTGGAGAAGAGGAGGAAGAGCCTTTCGAGAGAGAATAATCGAGTATATGGGAGCTACCGGAGGCTCCTGGCGATGAAGCAATGGTCTCGTAGGATGGAGGTGCGTCGGCGGGTGTTGGATCGTCACGAAGGGGTTCTTTATCTAGAATCATGGCGAAGACTTCAAGCTCAAGCCCAAGACTCAGCTGCGCAGAGATGAAACCAACAGAGGAAACAAAGTCCAAGCGTGATGTTTGCAGGAGTCAAGCCCGAGTTATTATGTGGATAAGTGGCTGCGGAATGTCTGAACTGTGTTGACTGCGCAAGGGACCTTTTCCTGATGCTGAAATAGATGGATAGCCACATGCCATAGCTCCGCCGTGCCGTGCTGACCCGCCAGCTTGAGCGCTCGTCGTAGGCGGTATTGATGAGGCTCGTGGGAATTTCTCATTACAAACACGAAACAATTTAAAGCACAGCATCTGATACAAAGAACTTGAAAAGAGCCGTCGCATTTTTAGTATCGATTTTGACCTGTTGACCCGCCGCTAGATCCCGCTGAACGCTTTATGTCAGAATCAACATTAGACTCAAATAGTACGTCTCATTCTTTAAGTATAATATTTTAGAGTAAACTCTCTTTAACAGCTCCCGCTTCCGCGGGCGAGAGCCTTGCCGGAGAGCTTCACGAGCACGGAAATACTCTCTTGGCACAGGTAATGGAAAAGCCGAATGATGAAGATAGCTTGAACAAACTCAAGGCTGCTATTGATTCGTATCTGGAAGCACTTTCTTGTTATCCTCTTCTTCACCAGTCAAGGCGGGAAGTCTCGCAAAATCTTGCAGCATGTTATACAACCTTGTTCAGATTTACCGGAAACATTGTAGATCTCGAAGAAGCCATTTCTGCCCAACACCAGCTACTGGAGGAGGCTATAAACTCCAACGCTGATCGCTTTCCGTCTCTGACAAACTTGGGGATCTCACTTGCCTTGAGATACAGGCACTTGCACGCTGTTGAAGATATTACAGAAGCCATTTCACTTCACCAACAAGGACTTGCTTGTTCGATGCCCGAAAACCCCAACTATCAAATATGTCTGCAGCATTTGACTGATGAACTATCCATTCGATCTGAAGATTCAGGTGCTTTTGAAGATGTCGATGAAATCATACATCTCCAGCGACACCTTCTTTCTCATATATCTGCTACAGATGACGGCCGCCGACGTTCCATTCTTGGTCAAATCGGTTACTACCTGTATCTCCGATTCGAGCGATCACGCATTTCAGACGACCTTGATGAATCTATTAAATCTCTGAGTGAAGCACTCGCGTTAGGAGAGACGGGTTCAAATGGCCAGACATTGAATACCCTTGCTGCAGGATATTTGGCTCGTTTCAACCATGTTGGCTCGGTGGATGACCTTAAAAGCGGTGTCGAGCTTTTTCGTCGGGCCCTATTACGTTCAAACTCAAACGATGACAATTATTCATCGCTTCTCTCCAACCTAGGGACATCCCTATATACGCTATATACCACAGTTAGAGATCCTAACTATCTTGATGAGTCAATCACTGTCATCGAAAAGGCCCTAAGTTATCAACCCCCTGGCCATTCCAATCGCGTCGCCACCTTAGCAACGTTGGCCAACTCGGTTATTGACCGCTTCGTGGATTTTGGAGATTTACAAAGCATCGATACTGCAATATCACTCAATCAAGAAGCGTTGGAGGCGTCAGTTGAGATGGCAGATCGCCTCATGGTACTCGCTAGTCTCGCGTTTGGACTTTACATTCGTTATGCCCACACGGGGAATCGCCTCGACATTGACAGTGCAATAAGTCATATTCGAGAAGCAACCGAAACAGCTAAGGGTACAGTATCTATGAAGAACATGGATAAATTTTTGGATGGCCTTGCTATGTATCTGTGCTCCCGATTTCAAAGTCTGGGTGATGTGGCGGACCTTCAGGAATCAATTCTAAAACATCGTGAAGCACTTGTTCTTCGGCCTCCAGGTAATCCTGCGCGGTATACGTCCCTCGCAGGCCTTGCCACTGCTCTCATAGTCCGATACGAGCATATCGGAGATATGGACGATTTGGAAGAATCAATAGCATTAAAGCGAGAGGCGATAGCTGCCTGCTCGAATAATCTCTCGCAGAGATTTACCTTACTTGATTCACTGGCCTTGGCCCTCAGCACCCGTGCAGAAAAGCTCGGAAGAACTCAAGATCTCGATGAAACGATTACATTACACCGGCGCGCTATCTCTCTTTGTCCACCAAATCATATTCACAAGGCTGCATTCTTTAATAATTTGGCTACCGCCTTCTATGCCAGATATAACCATACGAAGAATATACAAGATCTGAATGATTCCATTGCAGCAAATTTGGATGCCCTGGCACTCCGCCCTGTTGGAAGTCCTTTGCGATGGAAGTCATTGAACAATACCGCAGGCGCCTTTAATATGCGATTCGAAATTCTGGGTAACAGTGAAGATTTGTGGCACTCTATCGAGCTTTTCCAGGAATGCTTCTCATATACAACGCCCGAGCAGCCAGACTTTTCGATGGTCATATTGAACTTAGCAGCAGTGCTTTATAATCGGTTTGAACTCACGAAGGATTTAGACGACCTCAACAACCTAATTAAACTTTATTTTGTTGCCAACAAGCACCTTCATGAAGCACATCCATCAGTATCCGACGTAAATTTCCAGATCGGCATGAAGCTTCTAATTATTTGTCGTCTATATCCCCGGTCAGATAGGGAGGAACTAGAAGAAGATGCTTTCGATGCACTGGAAGCAGCAACAACACATCCAACTGCTTCCCCTAAAACTCGATTCACAAATGCATTAGGATGGGAGGAAGTCGCTCGTAGACATGGTCATAAAACCCATTTGCGAGCATACACGTATTGCCTCACGGCATTGGAACACTGTCTGTTCTTCGCTCCTTCAGTTGAATCTCAGCAAATGTTGCTCTCGAATGTCGTACCTCGATCGCTAGCTTCTGATGCAGCCTCCCTCGCAATTTCAGAAGGACGTATTCACCATGCTGTGGAGTTATTAGAACAAGGTCGCGCTATTTTATGGTCCAGGTTACGAGGATATCGACACTCCCTGGAGGAAATACATAATGTTGCGCCTGACCTAGCGGAGCGACTGGAAAAAGTAACTGCTATTCTGGAATCATATTCGTTACATGTTGACCTTCAAGGCATGACAACTAACGAAATATTTCAACCTGACACAGTTGGAAGTCATCGCGCTTTATGTGATGAAAGGGAGAATATCATCAATGACATTCGAAAGTTGGAAGGTTTTAGCAACTTCTTAAAGGCGGTTCCTTTTAATTCTCTTCAATGCGCGGCAAATGAGGGACCAGTGATTATTATCATTGTATCAAAGTACGGTACTAACGCTATCATTGTACGGGACAAAGGATCACCAATATCTATTCCGCTCCCTTCCGTATCACTGGAATCGTTAGAAGAATTAGAAAGTCTATTTAACGAGGCAAAAGGAAAGCATTCTCAGCAGCGAATAGCCCAAGTCCTTAGGATCTTATGGAAAGACATTGTCCATCCCATCGTCAAGCAATTGGTATCACTGGGAATTCGTCCTGGAAGTAGGATATGGTGGTGCCCCACTTCAGTTTTGTGCCAATTTCCTCTTCATGCCGCCGGACCCTACAGGAAGTCAGGCAAAAACTTGCCAGATATATTTGTATCATCATACACGCCTTCTCTGGTAGCTCTGACGAGGGCAAGGTCAGGCCTTGTGCATCTGAGTAGGCGAGTAGGAAACCCCGGGCTCTTAGTAATGGGACAGGCGGAAACTCTTCCGGCGGTGAGTGATGAGGTCAACGTGTTGAGGAAAATGGGAGACTTTGTGACCTCTGTTTTGGACTCTGAAGCCACACGGGAGGCAGTAATTCACCATCTTCAGTCTCACAGATGGGCTCATTTTGCATGCCATGGATTCCAAGATCCTACACAACCCTTCCACTCGTTTTTTCAACTTCATAATGAACAGCCTTTGACTTTGCTCGACCTAGTTCAGGCACGACTTCCTTATGCGGAATTCGCATTTTTGTCTGCATGTCATACCGCAACAGGCGACGTTGAGAGAATGCCCGATGAAATGATCCATTTGGCAGCTGCAATGCAGTTCATTGGTTTTCGAAGTGTCGTTGGAACCTTGTGGGAGATGCATGACGCCGATGGTCCAGTATTAGCAGACGCTTTCTACAAGCGCATGCTCGAAAAAGGATGGGAAGGGGCTGATTTCCGTGACGCTGCATTTGCATTGAATGAAGTTACTCGGCAGATGAAGGACTCAAAAGTGTCTCTATATCGTGTTGTTAACTTTGTGCACATTGGCGCATGAGATGATTATTGGATCGCTCGAAGTTTGTTACTATAAATCGTTCTGCACTTGGTGTACATCATTTATTACCTCCTTGTGCAGTGCTTAGTATTGGCGGGTTATTTCAAAACTATACGTGCGTTTGACAAAATGAATTATTTGATAATAAAGTCCTTTGTCGCTTCAGTCTGGTTCTTTAAGCCTATGGCTCAGCTTTCTACTCTGTGCTTTTTGGATCATGCAGAACTGTCGTCGCTAACATATGCAATTCCGATGCCTCCCTATTCACTTTCTGGAGTTCTGAGGTTATCATGTTTAGCGTCAGTTTTCCCTGGACGACAGTTTTTTCCTTTAACATCCCTTCAATCCCTTCTAGTGCGACTAGAAAGTTGAGCCATAGATTAAAGAACCGAACTGAAGCGATGACGGACTTTTAGTACCACGAAATTCATTTTGTCGATGCACAATTTTGAAATGGAAAGTGAACATGATACTTGAATCTTGAACGTTGATGAGTTGGCGACGAGAACATAGGAGAAACGTCAAATGGTTCACAATTACTTTACGTTACAATGAAAGCACCCTTGAACATACTGTCAGCTATATTGATGGAAGGGTAAAGACAGACGATATGCACCGTTGAGGACGCCCAAGAGTTATATAGCCTTAGCCAATTGATCATCTCCGCAAACCGTAGCAGCCAATATTAGAACACATTCCCAAACTAAAAATATAGAGAACTCACTGACATCCAACCATCAGGTAACAAGTCAATCATTCCATCTATCCTCGCCTCTTCAATCAGCCATCCATTTATCCACCTATCCATCCGATGGATATCTCTCTCACATCCTCGGGATTTTGGCAAGCGAAGTGAGCTGATACCGTGGTTGTAATCGATGAATGGTGAGCGCAAAAGCAAGGGCGGAGAATAACGGACGACGTTGAATGACACCGGTGGGCCATGAGAGGAATCTAATAACGGAAGATGCCCTGATGATATACGAGAGAAAGATCCAGTGATATATAGGAGGAATGTCAGATTTGAGAATGGCTTGCGGTATGAAGAACGTTACGTTGACTGTAATGTTCTGTATGGACAATGACGGACGGCTGGATCTTTACGAAATGGAGGGTATATTCTTCAAGAGTTGGGGAGGTATTATACAATGTATGCTATTTATTCCTGCATCAACATTAGAAGAGACTTTGCAACTAAAAATACGACGAGACTCACTAATAGGATTTACCAGCATCAGGCAACGCCGAAGACCGTCAATCTCATCCATCCATCACGCTCATGGGATTGCTTATCGTTTGAACCTGAGAGCGCCGGGACATATCGACTCTCGAAGGAATGAAGTGGAAGGAAAGGACTCGGCAGGCATGACGTCATTTGGAGGGGAAAGCGAAAGTCACCGAGCGGGGAAAGTCATCTGTTCCATCGGTTCCTGTGGCGGGTGTAGTGAGAGGTCCGTTTGTTGCCAAGACCGAGAGCTCACCCGAGAACGACAGAAACGGCATCGGAGGTGTAACCGTGTATTTG
>JASFCY010000288.1:0-12567 GCA_036940585.1 Cyathus olla
CCCTCGCTCAATCCGACCGCAGTGCCGTGGGCAGCGAGCGTAGTGAAGCTGTGTTCTTTGGCGATAGTGTCCATGTTAGGCGTGTCGGCCGCCTCGATGGCGTTACCGTCGATACCCTCATGGGCCGCGATACCCCATCCGTCGTGTACACTGTCCCATATCAGTATCGTATATAACAGAGGATAGGGAGATCGTACATGAGACAGACTTTGTTCTTAACTTCAGGCATGTTCGTATTCGTGTTCGTAGTCGAGAGTAAAAAGAAGAGAGAGAGATAAGTAAACAAAGCGCGATGATATATGATATCATATCAACCGCAGAATCCGGATCGATCACCGCATCGATGGACCTTCGAGGGTGGATATATTTACCCGGCCTGGAGCGTAGTTAGGACTGTCGTAAATACGCCAGTTCATTCTGGACTATGGGGGCGGGTGGACAGGGTTGAAGCCAGTGTGATACGAGGGGGGAAGTTGTCTAGGAATATCTGGAGAATGGGCTGGATGGTGATCCAGGTAAGTTGTGGGATCGGTTTATTTTGGACCTTTGGAGGACTTTGGTTCAGTGGTTGGTCGAGGCTTGAGGCGTTGTTAGCGGCTCTGAGGTTAACGCCGATAACGACGGGAGGTTGTGTTCATACCAAGGGAAAATGAATGACTCCTCGCCACAAACAAAAGCCCAAGCTTGTACTTCAACCCATCGCACCAAGTACGGCTGAGACACCCGAAAAATGTTTATCGAGACACGTACGAGAAAACACGACGAAAGGGAGAAAAGGATGGGCAATGAGTTGGAATGGGCACTGCCTGTCGTCTCGCAGCTAAATTTATGTCCCCGGCTCCTAAAACCCCGCTAAAACCAGCGCTCAGCGTAAAGTTGAGTAACACGCCACTGGCACATACGCCCACAACAGTAAAAATTCGAAGTAATTCCGCTGAGGAGGGGGACATTAGCTGATGATTGAATATGATTGTATTTTTTATCAGTTGTTATCAATTTATCTTGCACATAGTACCTGCACACAATTGTGACACTTATTCCTGATGCTGATTTTCAAGCTCAAGTGCTAAGCCTTCAGGAAAAATATCAGCATGCATCAGAACAATGACTTTTGTGCTTTCAGAGAGACATATACAGGAGAAAAGGAGAAAGAGACTGGTTGACTTCCTGCTGGGTTTAGAAACTCAGATTATTCTTTAAATTTTAAGTTGGCATTACTTGGCTAAATAACTTCAAAGTAGCATTCCTGTAGCACATATAATTTCCCAGATCACAAACAAAAGTTACAGGCATTTGTACCTGATGCCTATGCTACCTGTTATGCCTAATATTATTACATTAATGCTGACAAGGCAACACTACTGTAACTGAAGTATTTGTTCCCTACAGGTCTCCTAGGCTTTCTTATAGATGTTGTGCTTGAGTTGTTGCTTCCAAATGGATGGATGGAAAAATATCCCACTGTTAAAGAGTAGATAGTGCTGCAGCTTGCTATGAGTGTGGCAGTGTCCATTATGTACTATTACTTAGCCTATGCATAGTGCACAGTCAATTAACATATGGCACACACTCATTCCAATCAGTAGGAATCTAGTATGCTTGAGCATTTACATTGTTGTGATTTTTACTTCTTTACTTTATGTTCCTTTTATTTATTTATATATGTCTTTCTTATGCTTGTTTGGCTGCAGTTTGGAGCTCTAGCCAAACATTGATACAATTCAACACAAGTCATTCTCTATTTTTACTTTGATGTATTCTGACTCAATATAACTTGTATTGAATCTAATGTACTATACTTAGTTACTTTTCTGACTCTAGTTACTACACAGAAATGGTACCATAGTAACTTTCATTGTATATAAACTGTATATATTTGTGTTGAAGGCCTCAAGCTTTAGCTTGACAAAGACTTCTCTACTTGACAATTTCTGAACTCTGAGTCTTCTCAACATTCTCAGACTTCTCAGTCTAGGGAATCTTGAGCTTTGACACTGAGACTTTTGTTCCTTGATACCAGCTGTGTTTATTACTATTAGTCTGTGAACTGGTCACATGATTTGACTTGTATGATTCTATCCATCAATGGAGACAAGTTGCAATACACATTTCCCAGCTTTACTGTTATCTGGCTATGAGGATGAGTGTCATATTCCATGTAAACTCCTTGTGCTGAACCGCAGACTCAGAGAAATGGCGTAGTGAGCAGAGGTGTACCAGAGGAAAACTAAATGAACTGTAGCCTCAGCTTATGTACTGTGCCCCTTGATGAGTTCCCAGAGATGGTTCTGTAGTTTGGAGAGAAAGGGAGGTACAACAGAAGTGGATGGAGATAGAAAGAAGAACATGAGGTAATAACACTAATTTAACCTCATGGAGATCAACCTGCAAAGTCCAGGAGATAACAGAAAGTGACTTGGGAGTCTGAAATGAACACAGGAGTAAACATAGAACATTATTGATTTTGAACTGCAGAAGTACAAAGTAGCTAAGGAGGTTTATATACAAGTTGTTTTCTAATGTAGTGGAGAATCTAAGGAGTTGTGGCTGAAATCTAGGAGTCATATCACAGAGGTAAAAATACACAGAGCAAGTGAAATGCATGATAAGATATCTAGGGATAATTAACATCAGATATTGAAAAATGTTTTATAAATCATATTTATAACTAGAAGGAGGATTGGAAGGCTTCTTCTAGATTAAAGATTTAGGAGGAGGCTATCAACTAAGATGGATTTGAACAATGGCACTCTGGCTAATCTCACTTGTACTTACTTATGTTGTTTAGAAATTTAGTCTAGGTTTCTAAACACCATGGAAAGTTACCCACTAACCTGACTTCAGAGTTGTGAGCTTCATGTTCAGCCCCAGAATCAACAATGAATGTAAATCTACCCAAATTGTAACAGATATATATATGTAAGTGCGATGTACATGATTCTTTTTATAGCTAATTTTAAAATAATAGAGAATTTGGTCTCAAAAATCTTTTTAATATTTGTTTGCTTTTGAAGCTTGGCTCTTGCAAATAGAAACTGACATGAATTAATACTGAATATTTTTAGGCTGGTATATTGCAAGCATGTCCAAGGTGTCTTACTGTAGTTCTGAGTAAGTAGATTGCTGTAGCCCATCCAGTATCTGTATGTCATTCCCTTTACCATTCATTATAGCAAGCCACAATTTTATGAATAATAATGCTTCTTCCAAATTCAACCATATCTATTCACAACAGGCAAGATCAACATTTTTTGTCAAAATTTGTCAGTATATGACCTCTTAAAATAATGACAAAAAACAATAAATTTTGGTCTGGCAAGTATTACCTAAATATTGCTTAAGTATTCTATATTTTCTATTATTTTTGTGTAAATAATGGCCCACATAACATTGGCATAAAATGTTGGGAAAAAACCAAGAAATTTCCTAGAATATTTAAAGTTTTTAGGGAATAGTTAGTAAATAATCCACAGCCAAATCAGAAGACAAAGAAATAGTAAATCTTTCATACTATACTGCAAAATAAGCACAAAGTATTTTAAATTTTTAAGAAAATGTCAATCTTGCCTGTTGTGATTATATTTTGCTAAGTGAGTAAGTGTGCAACTCTTAGGAACCTATCTTGGATTTGCAGCCTTTGTGCCAGAATTGTGGAATATACCATGTCCATTGCCATATATTATGGACTTAGTTTGTGGTGCCAGGATCTATTTACACAAGCTGAGCTCCAAGAACAAACAAATGTTTTAAAAAATTTTGAGAGGAGATTCTCTATTGTTTTGAATTTAACTGTAAAATATGGGAAGCTGGATAACTATGCTCAACTTCATCAATAAAAATGCAACTTTGATCATTAGCCACTTGGTAGCTTGCTTAGATACATTCTAGTCAGTCATACTTTAGTTAATGGATTTTGACCATTGATTTGGCATTTCAATGCCAAGTCTCCAATGGCAAGCTTAAGTGAAAAGATATGAAATTTATATTCATACTTACAAGTCTAATCATTATAATGTGATTTAGAGGCTTAAAATTGAATATGTGAATGAGATAATAATGTGTGACATTCAAAATTTGCAGAGATATATAGCCATTAACAAGCCATTAATTTACTTGTGCATTGGATTTCAGATTTCACTGTTCAGAAGCTTAAAGTATAATATTTTCATTGTATACCATACAAAGAGAATGTAGATTATATATATGGTTTACAGATGAATGTGATGAGAAACTTAGTGCAACATAGGTTACTTGCAGGTTGGGATTTACCAGAGGCATATCTAGTCATTTATCTATATAACTCACAGCTACTTAGAGCAATATGAAGGGTATAGCCTTGATAATTCAGATTACTGCCCTGAAATAAGATACATGTTGCATTTGCATAAGCACTTTGATGGATTGAAGTTAATCAATTTTGAACTTATAGACATCCAGCAATATTTGCTTTGAATTATAATTTAAGTTGTACTTTGTAAGTAATATATATTGCTTTGCATGTGGTATTTTATATTTGATGTTGAAACTTGAGACATCCTTATTGTATTCACTTTTCATTGAAGCTTGAGTAGCTTGCTTGTTACGAATAGTCTCTGGAAGATGGACTAGTTCGTACAAGTGCAATATCACGTGACTGGTTTGCAGACTAATAGTCGCTTTAACACAGCCAGTATCAAGAGATCTAAGACCTCAGTGTTGAAGAACCAGTACAACTTGGATCACTCAAGCTAAGCTTAAGTCGAAGAGAGACTGAGTGTTTGATTGGAAGTATATCAAGTAGAATTGTTCAAGCTAAAGCTTAAGGCTAATAACTAAGACTGTTACAGTTTATATACTACATAGCGAGTAGTTCAGTACCATACTTGCGCAGTATGTGCAGTAGTCCAAGTCATAGTGTATAGTAAAAATAGTTAAAGTAAGTCATATTGAGTCAAAAGAAGTAGAAGTAAAAAATAGAAGATGACTCTTACTGAGTTGAGTCAATGTTTGACTAGAGCTCCAACTTGTAACCAAACAAGTCCTAAGAAAATAAAAGTAAATAGGAACAGAAATGAAAAGTAAACATTAAACAGAAATCGTAACATTACCCCCTCGTTAGGGTTGAAGTTCACCTGAACTTCATGATTAATCCCATTTGTAGTCCTCGGGGTACAAACCAAAGTCATTGTGGTGGAGCTCCCAGCTCTTGAATTGCATCTTCCCTCCTGTCGGATACCTTGTTGATTCCCAAGCTCATTCCTTCCCCTTCTTCTTCTCATCATGTTCCTCCTTCTTGATTCTTCGTAGGGCAGCGGCAGCGGCTGTTCCCTCAATTCTGGGTTCTGTACATTGAGGCGTTGTGTGTCCAGGGCCTGTCTTTCCGCAGTTGTTGCACCAGTATTTTCTACAATCCTTCTTCTTATGGCTATAGCTTCCACAGAGGAAGCATGCGCCATCTCTAGATCCTGTTGAATGTCTTGTAGGGTCTGCAGAGTTGTTTCGATGGGCATACGGGTGAGTAGTCTGAGTCGATCAGGAGTGGTAGAAGGTAGTGGGACTGGGGGATTCCTGTTTAATTGAGGGCGAGTTGGTGCCGGGTGGGGTGTTTGTCATGGAGATGGGAAGGGCGTAGGGGTACAGTTGCCTACGTAACCTACTGACAGTTGTGGAGTCCGTGTACTCCCTGAGTGATGCCGATTTGGGTAGGATATAGTAATATTGTCTGGGGTCGGGTGTGATAGGTAAGTCATGGAGCTCAGCATACGTGCGACTGACGAGTCGTCTCTCATCCGTTCTAACACTGAATGGTCCTCAATAAGCTAACACATATCATTCATTAGTATTTGGTCGTCGGTTATTATCAGGAGGGAGATGCAAACAGCCAGTTCAATGTAATCAGCCAGCCCGTTCCTCATGAGAGAGCGGAGGGCTAGATTCTGGTTTTCGATGGCATCCCAATTTGCTCTTACTGCATTTTGAAATACAGTAAAGTCTCTTGCTAGCGTCTCTCCGAAAGGTAAAGTTTGCAGGAAGTAGAGAGTGGAATTAACCTGGGAGTTAGGGATACTGGTGAGGGCCCTGCGAAATTCTTCTTCACGAGGGATGTCTTCTAGTGGGAATTCGGCGTGGTAGTTGCCATTGTGGAAGTTCATATTGGTGATGATGCGGGGTAGGTTCATTGGTTCGTTAATTTGCATAATTCAAGTCACTTCAGATATGGCCATCTCAGCATTGGCTTGTAGTAGGGAGGGAGAGGCAGCTCCAGGGTTGTTATTGAAAGAGTTGGTGGGGACAGAAGAGTTGTTGTTGGAAGACATGTTTAACGAGCTTTTAGATTTGGGATAATCTGAAGTTTTCAAGTGAGTTCGGCCTTCTTCTTATACTCCTTGAGTATATCCTTTGCATGATTGAAATAGTCCTCAGGTAACCATTCGTCATTTGCCGGTGGCTCGTTCTTCCATCTGACCTTGTACAAGGTTTTGGGGTCTGTTCTCCTTCCTTCTGCTCTTCTTGAAGTCTTGTGTCCCACAATGCCTTCTATTTCAAATTCGGGGTGGCCTTCTATAAGATCCGGGACTGTTCCTGGGAAGTTCTCTCCATGGATGGTGTTCTCTTTGTAAGGGAGGAGAAGTATAGCATGGAATATGGGGTGTATCTTCCACTGTTTGGGGAGTTCCAGTTCATAAGTTAATGGACCTATTTTTTGTTTGATGGTAAAAGGTCCTTCTCTTCTGGGAGCCATCTTCCTGGAAGGGTATGCAATGGATAGGTTCTGATTGTCTAGCCATACCTTGTCTCCTTCCTTGTAGGATGTAAGTCCTTTTTTCTGTTGATTGATGACCTTTTGCCATGCAAGTTCGTGTAGGGCTTTTGCTTCATTTCTTGCTTGTAGAAGCCCCATGATTTGTTCTTTGACGTCTTTAACCCGTGTTGTGTCTAAAACAGAGGGTACTCCCATGGGGTCGTATCCCATTAGCAGGAAGAAGGGGGATTCTTGTGTTGTAGAATGGAAATTGGAGTTAACTGCGAATTCCGCCATGGATAGAAAGTTTGCCCAGTCATGTTGTCTCATGCTACAGAAGCATCGAAGGTAAGTTTCCAATTCTTGATTCATTCGTTCGGTTTCACCATCAGTTTGGGGGTGATAGGCAGTTGATCCTTTCCATTTGACTTGTAAAAGCTTCATCATTTCTTGGAAAACTTTGGAAGTGAGTTTCAGATCTCTATCAGAGATGATAGATTCCGGTAATCCGAAGTGTTGATAGACTGTGTCAAGTAAAATCTGTGCCATTTTGATTGCTGTTTGGCCTTTTGTAATACAAGGATGGAAAATTACCCCCTTTGTAGATCTGTGGTCAACCACGACCAAAATAGAATCATAGCCTTCTGATTTAGGGAGGTCAGTGATCCAATCCATCAAGATTTGAGCAAAAGGTCTTGTGGTTGCTGGTGCAGGAATAGGGTTTAGGGGTGGTTTTCCTCGTTGGTCGTATTTTATTTGCTGGCAGATTGCGCATTCATCAACATAGTTCCTGATGAAAACTCCCATTCCTGGCCACCAGTACTCGGTTTTTACCCGTTGTTCTGTTGCTCTTCTTCCAGGGTGTCCAGATGCTAAGGTATCATGATGAAGTTCTACTATTCTTCTTCTTAGTTCCTGGTTTGGTGGAACATAGCACTTTTCTTTGAAGAATATAATCCCGTTTTCTATTCGCCAATCTTCTAGGGAAGATCTGATTTGTTTTGTGTTTATGGTGGAGAGGATGTTTTGCCCCAGTTCGTCGTTTTCTGTTTCGGATATCACGAGGTCTCGCAGTTCTGTATCGATCAAGTTTATCATGATATCTGTGTCCAAGATTTTGATAAACCAATGGTCAGGTAACATAGTGATGCCTAGGTTCTCTTGTTCTTTATCGGGCATCATATCTGGTTGTCAGGAGATCATGTCGGCTTCAAGGTTCTTTTTCCCTTGGATATGTTGCATTCCTATATCAAATTGGGACAGGTACAAGAACCATCATGCTTGTCGTCAGTTTAGTTTGTGAGGTTCTTGGTAGTATTTCAGGTTTTCATGATCAGAAAATACTACTATCTTGTTAGGGTATCCCTCCAATAGATGTCGCCAAGTTTTAAAACCATGAACTATTGCATATAGTTCTTTATTGAATATCTCGTAATTTCTTTCAGTGGGGGTGAACATGTGGGATATGTATCCACATGGTTTCCAAAATCCGTTTTTGTCTTCCTGTTTTAGAATGGCACCTGTGGCAAAGTCTGATGCATCTACATGCATCACAAACAGCTTTTCGGGGTCTGGTATTCGTAGAATTGGGTTTCGTAGGAATGCAGCCTTTAGCTCTTTAAAGGCGTGTTATTGTTCATCTCCCCAAATATATGGTGTTCCGTTTCGTGTTAGTCTAAGAATTGGTTCGATCCTTTTGCTATAGTTGCCAATAAATTGTCGATAGAAGTTACAGAAACCTGCAAATAACTGGATTTCTTTAACCTTTCTTGGGGCAGGCCAGTCAGCAATTCCAGCAAGTTTCTTTGGGTCCATACAGATTTTGTTTGGCCTGATGATCATCCCTAGGTATTCTACTTCTTGGGTTTCAAAGGCGTATTTTTCCGGTTTGGCGAATAGTCCGTTCTTTCACAGGATTTCCAAGACTTCTCGTGTGATCTTTCTGTGAAGTTCCAAGTTGTTCTTCGTGTAGATGAGTATATCATCCAAATATACTCTTACTAGTCCTTTAGCAATATAGTCCAATAAGATCCCATTCATTATTCACATGAATGTGGCCAGTGAGTTGCACAATCCAAAGAACATAACTGTGGGTCAAAAGATGCCTCTTTTGGTGACGAAAGCGGCTTTTGATCGGTCTTCTGGAACAATTTGTACCTTGTTGTAGGCTCCACAGAGGTCGATTTTTGAAAATAGATTGGCTCCTTTTAGGTCTTCCATCAATGTTTTGATGTGGGGGAGTGGGTATCGGTCTTTAATCATTCCTTTGTTTAGATATCTGTAGTCCTGACATGGCCGTAATTCTTCTGTTTCCTTTTTTCCAACAAAGAAGAATCCTGCAGTGTTTTCTGCATCTGTGCTGTCCGGTTTGACTTCTTCGATATATCCTTTTCGGAGGTTTTCATCAATGAATTTGTTCATTGATTTTTCCTCTTTTTGACTTAGTGGATATACTTTGCTTTTCCTGGGTTTGAAGTCCGGTTTCATCTGGATTTTGTGATCCTAGGGTCTGGATGGTGGGAAGGATTCCGATGTGTCTTTGTTGAATATGTCTTGATAGTCCCATAGGTGTTCCGGGACCATCTCCTTGAATGTTTGTTTCGCCGTGTAAGTTTCCTGAGAGAGTTTCTGTGAAATGGTTTGTTTTACACAAATCGATATTCTGTATTCCATAAACAAGGTTTCTTCCTTTTCAAAAGAGTGTCCCATGCCATGGTCTGCCAAGATTGGATCTTCTATATCAGTGAGGAAAGCTCGTAAGTGCATGCTTTCCATGGATAGGTCGTCATCAATAGATTTGGTCCAGTAATCTTCTGTTATATTTTCGATCTGCTCCTCATCTCGGAATGTACATTCTTTGAGAGAATACCTGTAATCTTGAGGGAGTGTTTCCATACACTCATTCTCCGATTCGTCGGGTATTTCTTTGATAGTGGTCCTGTTTCGTGTTGCCTTTTCCGGGGTTTCTTCCTTTGGGGTTTTGTTTTCTGATCAAGCGAACATTTTGGATAAGGCGATTGTGAGTGCCTGTCCTAACCTTTTTGTTGAGTCGAATTCAGCTTGGTCTATTTCGAGGGTGCCCTTTTTCCAGTTGATCAATGGATTGACTTTCTGGAGCCATGGGAAACCTAAGATGATAGATTCTTTGCCTAGTCCTGACAGGTAAAACCAGGTTGGGATTGTTGCTTTTCCAATATTCATGTTAGCTAACACATAGTGAGAGATGTATCCCTTTTTGTTCTGGGTTCCATCAACGTTAAAGACTGGAATTAGGTTTTCTGTCTTTATTGGTGTTAATTTTAACATTGCTGCTGTTGCTTGGCTCATAAATGATCCTCCTGCTCCTGAGTCGATAAGGACAGGTATCTTTCCAACATGTTTCTGAAATGTAATGGGAACACACATAGTATTTCGTTCAATATCAGCTATAATTACATTTGAAACATAAATGGGAGGTGTAGCTTTTGGTACACTATTCCTCCTTATAGAAAACCCACAGTTTCACATTTCTTGTAGAAGACTTGCTTCTCGGTTTCTTCCATTTCTGCCACTAGGGTGCATAAGTGTGTGAAGGCTTCTTTGCCTTTCTTCAGGGTCCAGTGGTCATTTCCGCTGTTTCAGTTCTGTGTTGGGTTTCGAGTCTGGTTGTTTCATTTGTCAGGGCAGTTGGCTGCCCGGTGTCCTCTGTTTCCACAGTTGAAACAGAGACCTTTCTTCATATACTCATCACGGTTGTTAATATCTACCCGGTCGATGTCCATAGCGTTAGGGTCACAGGTAGGTGGTGGTGTTGGTCTTGGTTTGAAGAAGAACTTCGGGGTGTTCCCTTGTTGCATTCTTTTGTACTCCAGGCTTTCCCTATAGTTTCTGTCATATTTTCTGGCAGCATCCTGCCATTTTTCTAGGCTTCTTGGAAGCTCCTTTTCGGAGTAGATATTTCAGTGGAGTTCCTTGTTAAGTCCTCATTTGAAGAATTCCATCACCATGTAGTCTTCTGTCTTTGGAAGGTGGTTTCTTAGGTTGTTGAACCTAGTGATAAATTCATCGGCTGTCATCTTTCCTTGGACAAGGATCTGTATCTTGTTATAGGCCTCAGCTTTTAAATCGGTTTTTCTAAAGTTAGCAAGGAAATCTTGCTTAAACTTTTGCCAGGTTGGGTATACTGGTGCCGATTCGTCATCTGTGAAGAATGAAGCCTGTTGGCTTATCTTCCAATCTTCTGCGATTCCTCCCCTCATATAAGTGAGAGCGAATAGCACTTTCTTCTTATTGTTGTTATAGATCCATTCATTCAGATTGAAGTACATTTCAATACTTTGGATCCAAGGGATCGTTTTTCATTTGTCTTCTCCTGTAAAGACTTCGGGCAAGTTGGCCCTCATCTCGTGGTCATTTCCATGATCAATGTCTGTTCTTCCTATAATGGTCTGTGGGGTCATCGAGGTCCCAATCGTTGCGGGTAAAGCCCTACCGGGCTGGTCAGTCTCCATGCTCTCGGCGTGAGACATGTCTTCTTCTGATTCGGTGTTGGTTTCTGAGGTTGTGTCGGCTTGTGAAGCTTCATCATCGACCAGTTATTCTGGTTCGATTAGTTCGGGTTCTAATTCTTCTGGTGTAGAAGATTCGAATGATCTGTATCTTGACTCCCCTGACGATGGTGGAGTTTCTGTTCTGGGTGGGTTCCTTCCTACTTGTTGGTAGGGTACTACTGAAGTAGTTGGTGTCGGTGTATCGTCTTCGTCAGAGCTACTAGGTAGTCTGTATCATCCTGTAGGTCAGTCTGTCATTGTGTCGGGTGTCGGGTGCTGCACTTGAAAGTGCGAGCAGGATAAGCTTTAGCTTTTGTTACGAATAGTCTCTGGAAGATGGACTAGTTCATACAAGTGCAATATCACATGACTGGTTTGCAGACTAATAGTCGCTTTAACACAGCCAGTATCAAGAGATCTAAGACCTCAGTGTTGAAGCACCAGTACAACTCGGATCACTCAAGCTAAGCTTAAGTTGAAGAGAGACTGAGTGTTCGATCGGAAGTATATCAAGTAGAATTGTTCAAGCTAAAGCTTAAGGCTAATAACTAAGACTGTTACAGTTTATATACTACATAGTGAGTAGTTCAGTACTGTACTTGCGCAGTATGCGCAGTAGTCCAAGTCATAGTGTATAGTAAAAATAGTTAATGTAAGTCATATTGAGTCAAAAGAAGTAGAAGTAAAAAATAGAAGATGACTCTTACTGAGTTGAGTCAATGTTTGACTAGAGCTCCAACTTGTAACCAAACAAGTCCTAAGAAAATAAAGGTAAATAGGAACAGAAATGAAAAGTAAACATTAAACAGAAATCGTAACATTGCTAGTATCAGAATTTGGAAATTATGCAACTAAGTATCTGTATACAGTGTTCAATATAAATGATTGATTATTTGAGTTATCTGATAATACAAGTATCATGTTCAAACCATGTTTCAAGCAAGACAGTATCCAAAATTACAATGTTTTCCAACATTCTCCAGTTACTCAACTTGTTTCCAGCACTCTCTGATCATTTATAATGTCATTAACTTGTCTCCGATGCCCTTAAATTGTTTACAATGCTCTTGAGGCTTTTTCAACATCTTCCAGTCATTCCCAGTGTTTTTCAAGCATTGACAACATTATTCAATCATTTGTAATATCACCAATGCAATTCCAACATTCTCAATATATTTTCAATTCCATACAATGACATTTGATCTTCTCAACTTGATTATAATGCTCTACAGTTAATTCTAACACTCTCCATTCATTCCCAAGGCTCTGCTAAGAGTAAAGTACAATTTTATTATCTATATGTATTTGATTATATAG
>JASFCY010000289.1:0-12538 GCA_036940585.1 Cyathus olla
ATCCTCCTGTACAGTAGACATTCCTCAGCTTCAATCTCTCAGGATTTCCACTTCTCCTAGTCATTGATTCTCACCCACAAGACTTCTGTTTATTGTTAGGTGGCCTTGTCTAAGTGTTGCCCTGACAATAGTGCGATTAAATCACTCAGTACAACCATTCTGCTGGTAAATATATGGTAAGCTGGTCAGGATCTCTATGCCACAATCTCAGAGATAGTCATTAAAAGCTTCAGACTTGTACTCTCCTTCTGCATCAGATTGCCATTGTTTAATTTTGGCATTAAACTGCATTTTAATAGAGGCAATAAATTGCCTTGTAGCTTTGAATGTATCTGATTTTTGGCATAACATTACTGTCCAGCCAAAAGAAGAATAGTCATCAAAGAATGACATATACCATTTGTAATGATGGTATGAGAGTACTGGAAACTCTTTGAGATCAGAGTGGATTTTCTCAAAGGGGTAAGAAGATCTTGATATGGATGATGGGTATAATTGTGAAGGCATCTTGCCTTCAGTATATCCACAGCATGGAGGAACTTGCTTAGGAATAGTTATCTCTTTTGAGATTCCTTGTATATTGTCCTTGACACATCACATCACATCTTTAGATGGATGTCCAAGATGTTTATGCCAATGATCAAAGTCTGTATCAAGTATAGACCTAAACTCTACTTCTTTTGAAGATACAAGTTGGGTTATGAGCCAATAGATTGTCTCACCAGGATTGTGCAGCCTGAAAGCATAATGGAATTCTCCTCCAATACATTGATAAAATCCCAATACTTTAGATATTCTGCATACAACATAGGACTGATTTAAAATCTGTTCCATAGATAGAAGTCTAGTGGGTCCTAACTTTTTAAAGTAAAGGATGGGGAATAGGTGAGTAATTTACTTACAAGTAGTTCCATTGAACAACTCAATGGTGTACTTAATATTGATGGCACCCATGGCTATAATGGTTTTCATATCACTACCAGTGATAACTGTGCCAAAGTTTCCTTCTTTATAAGAAGAAAAATCACTTAAAGTATCCATCATATGGGTAGAAGCACCAGAATCAATTATCCAATCAACAAATTTAGTTGCAGGCATTTTGCCTTTCTTATATCTCAAGCAATGGGCAGCATGATAAACATATTTATTCTATAAACTAGTTATGTCTACAGAATATGTGGGGAGCAATATCAATAAAAATTTATTTAAATATCCAGCAGTAGCAGTATTCAATTGAAGGTACCATGGAGATATCAGCTTCTCATGCATATTATGTGAGAATGAATGGACTTGCCTATCCATGTCCTCATTGGCATCAAAGCCAGTGGCATCTGCAATCTCATCATCTACAGATATCTCAGATCTGAGGAACACTACATTATTACCTTCATAGTCTGAACCCCAGTCCAGGGGTGATTCTTCCCTGTGGTGTTTAGCAGGGGAAGGATTATTATCCAGGGTTACTTTTGAGAACAAAGCAAACTTAGGGTCTATGACTCTTTCAAAGGTAGATACATTGTATGCAGTCTTTGGAAGCTCCAGGCAATTGCAGAAACTGCATCCTTGGACTTGTTCTTACCTTGGTAGGTGAAATCAGGAGCTCTGTGGACATGCTTGTACATGGTGGAGGTGGGATCAGAGAGTCTTGCTACCAGGGCAGGAGATAGCCCAGTCTTAGTAATAACTGAGGTGATATGAGAATGGCCATTGTTATGGTCATGGTTATGAAAGGGAGTCTTCTCTTTATCTTTATTGCAAGAACCACACTTCTTTTTCCTGTCAGAATTAGAAGAGCCAGGAGAACCTTCTTGGTTCTGACCATTGGACTTTCCTCTCCACTTGGAATCAGATTGCTTGTATTTTATAGCAGAGATCTTTTGTACATACAGATTAGCAGAAGTGGTAGAGTAATATGCAAATTCAGATATCATGGTGGTGGTAACTTTATTTAGTATAAGATCCTCCTTCCTAGAAGTAGCAAAAAGGGTCAAAGTGATAGTGTCCCATTTCTGGGACAGAGAAACAATGAAAATAAGTACTCTAATGAGCACAGAGAGGTTACAACCATTGTCTGAAAGATAATCCAAGATCATGTGGAGCTGAGTAATCTCAGTGGAAGAGTCCTTCTCACCAGAGAAGCAGAAGGTAATAGCCTTCTGAAAGTCAGCCATAATGGAGGCAGGAGTAGCAGTGCCAAAATACTTCTTGAGCTCAATCCAGGTTTCTGCAGAAGTTTCCTTGCAGTAACCTTGGAGTGCCTCCAAGATGCAGAGCTAAATGACTCCATGGACAATGTTATCTTCATTATTCCAAGCATCAGCAAGAGTCTTCTGGGCATCTTGATATTCTTGGGTGGCAGGTTCCTTAGGATCAGCAACTTCCTTGTTAGTAGAAACAGTAGGACAGGTGCCAATCTTCCTGCCTCTGACATAGGTCTAGAGGTGTTGAGTGTGGAGAATATGCTTCATCATAACAGCCCAAGTGTAGTAGTTGTCTCCAGTAAGAATGGGGACAGATATAACAGTATTGGAAGCAAAAGCAGAAGATATTGTATTGAATCTGTTAAGAAACAACATCAGCAACTATTTGCACAAGAAATAAAACAGCCAGAAATGGTACTTGTGCAACAATTGTGGATACTATACACAATGATCAAGCATAGATTTATCATTAGATGACCAGTAATCATGGCATGGTGAAACCACAAAGATTATCAATCAGAGTAATCCATGACAGTGACAATGAGAGATCTTTATACAGGCAAATCCAGTGCAGCCATTTTAGTCAGCAGCTATAAAAGTACTTAGTAGAAGTGCAAACTGGAGCCCATAATCTGTTGAGCAGCACAGACTGCACAGTGGCAGTGGCTAGCAGGCATTCTCACCTGTTAGAATGGCTGAGTAGAGGCTTAAAGCAACACAGATAAGGATAAGACCTTATTATTCTATATAGGAATACATAGGGTTTATATACTCTACAGAGACACTAAATATACTGCTGTAGAGTGCTGTTGTGAATAGCATACATACATACAAGGTAGAAGATATACATAGAGCTGTTAAATAGCTGTTAATAGCTGTTAATAGCTGTTAACTGGGGTACATAGAATGTGCTATTTACTTAGGGCCATAGAGGCCGATCTAATCTAATACATGATAAGATAAGATGTCGAGAGATAAGATATCATCTCAATATTCCAAGCATTTGGAAATGTTAAGAGACAATTCCAAACATTTCTGCATGTATTGAACACTGCTTAAATTACTCAAGTGCTTGGGAACTTTTAGAAATGATTCCAGATGTATTGCAATGGCATTGGATACAATTTAAATCTTTACAACTGATTACCAATTGGGAACATTTAGAGACAATTCTACACACTAATGTCCCTTGCTTTCTCCCACTATGACATACTAAAATAGTAGTCACACTAGTAATAGATATGCCCACAAAAATAAAACAAAGTCAAGTATATACAAGTACTACAATAAGTATTAAGTACATGTTAAGGTTGTATTTCAGAAAAATGTCACATCCATGTCTGCCATCACCCTATCTTATTTCCTCACATCTCCTGCATCCTTGTATCATCTCCTATGATCTCTGTCATCTTTTCTGGTTAACATTTTGACTTGTAATATTTCTATTTTACTTTTCTCTACTTGATCTCCATTATTCTCCATCATTGTTTGTCTCTTGTTTACTTGTCCTTTTAGTGTAGTTATTCTATTTCACAACATGCACTATTATCTGTTATCTATTACTCATCATTATTCTTGTGGTGTACTTGGCTATCCCTAGATATCTTATCATATAAAATTAGAAAATCACAATGTATAAGGTTGAGTTCAACAGGCTTTTTGATACTTGTTGCTTGGAATGACACCTTACTAGTTTTCTTCTATTATAAAAACTTGAATGAGTGTCTTAAGAATGCAATTTCAGACTACCCAGGAGGCAAGTTGAAGGACTTGTACTCCATAAAGATACTGGCCCAGCTTATGGACCAATGCTACTGGGAGTGCCAACATGAGAAGAAGAAATCTTCTCCTCCAAAGGCAAACAAAAACTCCTCCAGCAAGAAGAGTTCTTTCTCCAGCTCATTCAATATCTCTTCCTCTGGTGGTAAATCAGGAGGAAACTCTGGGAATTCCAACTCCTCCATCAGTAGCAAAGTAAGTTCAATCTCAGTGATAAGCTGGGAAAGAATGGAAAGTTAACCCTGAAGAAATGCAAGTACTGCATGGGCAATAATTTGTATATGTTCTGCAGTAAAGATGGGCATATGGCACATGAGTACAACAAATCTGCAAAGGCCTATGCTATCTCTGCTGCTTCAACTTCAACAACTGACACTCAGTTTTCAATCTCCAACAAGGAGTCAAAAAAATAGAGTACAGTTCTCATGACTCCACACAGGCTGAGGACCATGTTGAATCCTCCTATGCAACCAAGGAGATTTACCTCAACACTTCCACTCTTTTTGATCTGAATACACTATATGTACCATTACACTCTTCTGTTTCCTCTGACCCCTCACATCTGCTCATTTTCTTCACTCTACTTAATTCTGGATCCACTCATTGTTTTGCCAATTCTAAATTCATCTGGTTAAATCACCTTTATACATTCTTGGTATCTCCTATTATGTTAAAACTTTTTGATAGCATATCTAACTAATACTTACATCACTGAAGTTGTTACTATTCCTATAACATTTGAATCTGGTAAATGTATATTCATTGACTTCCATGTTACTCTGCTTGACTCATCTTGCTCCATTGTTCTTGGCTTCAACTGGCTCACCTGCTACAATCCATTGATTGACTGGGTATTGAGCAGTATAACTTTCAGAACTCCAGTAAAAGGCACATTATCTTCATCCACATCAACTCCTGTCTTGCAAGCTATTGCTTCTTTGCAGATTCTGGACTTGCCAGATTTTCCTCCAGTATCAGCATCCTCTAGTTCTGCACATTTAATCTGCAAGGGATTAAAATGGAACTTTTCTTTGACATGTAGAGATTCATTTAACAAGCTCAAGGAAGTCTTTACCACTGCTCCAGTACTCACTCATTGGGTACCAGATACTCAGATTATTGTGGAGACCAATGCTTCAGACTACACTCTAGGAGCTATTCTTTCCATTATTGCCAATGATGGTGAAATTCACCCCATAGCATTTTACTCCTGCATCTTTACTACTCCAGAACTTAACTACAATACTTATGACAAAGAAATCCTCACTATCTTCAAGGTGTTTTCAGTATGGAGATATTATTTGGAAGATTCAGGATCTCCAATTGATGTAGTCACAGACCATAAAAATTTGGAGTATTTCTCCACCACCAAAGTCCTTACTCAGTGACAAGCTCACTGGTTAGAGTATCTCTCACAGTTCCACCTCATTATCTGTTTTTATCTGGGTAAATTGGATACTAAATCTGATTCTTTAACTAGATAATGGGACATCTATTTAACAGGAGGAATAAATGATTATGCTAAAGTAAATCCACACAACTTCCAACTTGTCTTTACCCATGAGCAACTCGCCGCTTTTATTCGCACTACTATCCTCATTACTCTGGTACTTCATGCATTTATCATTATGGATGTTGAACAACTCCATTATAATATCTTAACTTCCTTATCCCTTGATTCTATCTCTGTACTTCATCTTGCATCTCCAGAATGATATTGGTCTGTTGACAACAAGGATTTCTGTTGAGATAATATCTTATTTCTCAATATCTTATTTTATCATGTGTTAGATTAGATTGGCCTGTATGGCCCTAAGTAAATAGCACATTCTATGTACCCCAGTTAATAGCTATTAACAGCTCATTAACAGTTCTATATATATCTCCTACCTTATATATACATATGCTATCCATAATAGCACTCTACAACAGTATATTTAGTATCTCTGTAGAGTATATAAACCCTATGTATTCCTCTGTAGAATAATAAGGTCTTATCATTATCTGTATTGCTCTAAGCCTCTACTCAGCCACCCTAACAGGTGAGAGTGCCTGCTAGCCACTGTCACTGTGCAGTCTGTGCTGCTCAATAGGTTATGGGCCCTGGTTTGTACTTCTGCTAAGCACTTTCATAGCTACTGGCTAGAATGGCTGCACTGGGTTTGCCTGTATCAAGATCTCTCATTTTTGCCATCATGGCTGACTCTAATTGATGATCTTTGTGGTTTTACCATGCCATGATCACTGGTCATCTTATAATGAACCTATGCTTGATCATTGTGCATGGTACCTACAACTGTTGCATAAGTACCATTTCTGGTTGTTTTATTTCTTGTACAAATAGTTGCTGATATTGTTTCTTAATAGATTCAACACAATGTCTTCTGCTGCCAATACTACTATGTCTGTCTCCATCCTCACTGATGACAACTACCACACTTGGGCTATTCTCATGGAGCATATTCTTTACTCCATATGTTTCTGGACTTATGTCTGTGGTAGAAAAGTTGGTACTCATCCTATTGTCCCCACCAACAAGAAGATTGAGAACACCAAACTCACTACCATTATAAAGGAATACCAGACTGTTCAGCAAGCTCTTGCTGATGCTGGAATGATGAAGGTAACATTGTCCATGGTATTATTCAACTTCATATCTCAGAGACACTCCAAGGTTACTGCAAGGACAGTTCTGCAGAAACCTGGATTAAGCTTAAGAAGAACTTTGGCACTGCTGCTTCTGCCTCCATTAAGGCAGACTTCTGGAAGGCCATTACCTTCTACTTCTCTGCTGAGAAAAACCCCTCCACTGAGATTACTTAGCTTCACATGATCTTGGATTATCTTTCAGACAATGATTGTAATCTCTCCATCTTTATTCAAGCAATGATTTTCATTGTTGCTTTGCCCCAAAAATGGAACAATATCACTTTGATCCTCCTTGCCACTTCTGGGAAGGAGGATCTTACACTGAATAAAGTCATCACCACCATGATGTTTGAATTTGCACATTGCTCTACTACTTCTGCTAATTAGCATGTATAAAAGATCTCTGCTGTAAAATGCAAGTGATCTAATCCTAAGTAGAGAGAAAAGTCCAATGGTCAGAACCAAAGAGATTCTCCTGGCCCTTCTAATTCCAATAGAAAGAAGTGTGGGTCTTGTAGTAAAGATAAAGAAAAGGCTCCCTTCCACAATCATAACCATGACAATGGCCATTCTTACATTATCTCAGTTGCTACTGAGTCTGGACTGTCTCCTGCCCTTGCAGAAAGACTCTCTGATCCTACCTTCACCATGTACAAGTATATCCATGGAGCTTCTGGTTCTGTCTACCAATGTGAGAATAAGTCTAAGGAAGTTTACCCTGCATATGTCAAGGCATGCAGTTTCTGTGCTTATCTGGAGCTTCTAAAGACTGCATACAATATATTTACCTTTGAAAGGATCATAGACCCTAAGTTTGCTTCATTCTCAAAAGTTACCCTGGATGATAATTCTTTTCCTGCTAAATACCACAGGGAAAAATTACCTCTGAACTGGGATTTGGACCCAGAAGGTAATGATGTGGTATCTCTCAGATCTGAGATACCTGTAGATGATGAGATTGCAGATGCCACTGGCTTTGATACCAATGAGAATATAAATAGGCAAGTCCATTCATTTTCACATAATATGCATGAGAAGCTGATATCTTCACATCATCTTCAATTGAATACTGCTGCTGCTGGACTTTTTTATAATATATCACTTTTCTCATATTCTGTAGGCATATCTAGTTTACAGAATAAATATATTAATCATACTGTCCATTGCTTGAGATGTAAGAAAGGCAAAATGCCTGCAACTAAATTTGTTAATTGGATAATCAACTCTGGTACTTCTATCCACATAATGGGTACTTTAAGTAATTTTTCTTCTTATAAAGAAGGAAACTTTGGCACAGTTATCACTGGTAGTGGTATGAAAACCATTATAGCCATGGGTGCCATCAATATTAAGTATACCATTGAGTTGTTCAATGAAACTACTTGTGAGTGAATCACTCACCTATTTCCTATCCTTTTGTTAGAAGTAATCTGGTACTTCTCTTTCTGGCAGTTAATCTAGGCTACTCTAGAATGTTTTAGGCTGCATAGCCTTTGCACAGCCTTCATCAATCTTTGATGTGCTATGTCTTTTAATCATTGTTTCCTAATCATTATTCTCTGATCATCATTCTTTGATCATCTTTTCTCCTTAATGCCAAGTAGACAATCATGTATATATACTAAAGTCCTTCAGTAGCAATTCCCCAGTTGCTTACTTTGAACTTTAGGTATGTAGTTAGCCTTGCATTAATCCAGTTGCTTACTTTGGACTTCAGGCACTTAGATTGCTATTATCTGTTCTTGCATCTCACTTCCAGGTCTCTCCATTTGACACCTTTACTTTAAAAAGTTAGGACCCACTAGACTTCTATCCATGGGTCAGATTTTAAATCAGTCTTATGTTGTGTGGAATGTCTAAAGTATTGAGATTCTATCAGTATATTGGAGAAGAACTTCATTATGCTTTCAGGCTGTACAATCCTGGTGAGACAATCTATTTGTCAAATAAAGAATCCAGAGAGCAAGATGCAAGGACAGAGGAAGTACAGTTATGGCCTAAAGTCCAAAGTAAGCAACTAGATTGATGTAAGACTAACTACATACCTGAAGTCCAAAGTAAGCAACTGGGGAATTACTACTGAAGAACTCCAGTATATATACATGATTATCTACTTAGCATCAAGGAGAAAAGATGATCAAAGAATGATAATCAGAGAATGATGATCAAGAAATGATGATCAAAAGATATTTAATCAAAGATTGATGAACAGTATCAATCTTTAATAGATGGAAGCTATGCAAAGGCAATGCAAAGGCTATGCAAAGGCTATGTAGCCTAGAACATTCTAGAGCAGTCTAGATCAACTACTAGAAAGAGAAGTGCCAGATCACTTCTAATACCCCTCCATGATCTAACAAGTCTCTGAAAAGTATAAGTAATTAAAAATGAAAAAAGACAAAAATTGACCATGTAAAAGAACAAAAATCAAGAAGAAAGAGAAAGTCCCATCCCATTTCTGCAAAACTCCATCTTTGGAATGGTGAGAGGTTTAGTCAGAATATCTGCAACTTGTTTCTCAGTAGAAACAAACTGAATTCCAATAGTCCCAGCTTCAACAATCTCCCTAAGCCAAAAGAATCTTAAGTCAAGCTGTTTCATCCTCCCATGGTATTCAGGATTCTTAGTAACAGAAATAGCAGACTGATTGTCAATGTTAAAAGGGCTAGAGTAGGAGATGGTGTAGCCAAATTCCTTCAGAATATTCTGCATCCAAAGAATCTCCTTGCCAGCTTCAACTGCAGCAATATACTCTGCTTCAGTTGTAGACAGAGTAATAAAAGGCTGTAACTTGCTGGCCCATCCAATGGCTCCTCCACCAATCAGAGTCACATAACCACCTGTAGACTGCCCTGTATCCTTGCAATCACCATAAAAAGCATCACAGATGAGAGGTATTTCCCCCAAAATGAAGCTGGGAGACAAGATTTATTGAGCATAGCAGTCACATCATCAGCCATAGTGTAATTTGCATGCTCTGCAACTCCATTCTGCTGAGGTCTAGTAGGAGCAGAGTATCTGCAAAGAGTTCCACACTGATCTGTAAATTTAAGAAATGCATTGAACATGTATCCACCTCCCTTATCATCCTGCAAAGCCTTGATCTTCCTGTTGAGCTGATTCTCAACCATGGCCTTGTAAGACTTGAATGCTTCAAAAGCATCACTCTTCTTTCTAAAGAAGGCCACACAGCGGTATCTGGTAAAGTCATCAATGAAGGTGATCCAGTACCTGAAGCCTGATGGAGTTTGAGTAGGAAGAGGGCCATGGAGATCAGAATGAATGAGCTCAAGAGAAGCAGAAGTGTAAATTTGAGATGAAGGAAATGGGTTAGAATGCATTTTTCCAGCCAGGCAAGGCTCACAGATAGGATCTGACTTATCCTTTAAGTTAATAACCAACTCAGTAGCCAGGTTCTGAGAGATCAACTTCTGAATATCTGTGTAATTATGGTGAGCAAGATGTCAATATCATAGCTATAGATCCATGGGATATATAGAGGCAATACTAGCAAGCTCAGAAGGCAAAGAAACTGCTTCAGTCTCCCCATTTATATAGGCATTGTCATTGGAGTTAATGGATGCTGAAAATACAAGCTGTTTATTTTTGCTAAAATCAACATACTGCTTTCCAGCAGTCATAACCAGGTCTTTGAGATGATTAAGAAAAAGACAAGAGAGTAGATTGTTTTGGAGTTGGGATACATGCAAGACTCTGGTAAACTCTATGGACCTAGATGCCTTTCCTCTAATCACTGGATAAAATACCACAGTGCCCACTCCTTGGGAATAAATAACTTTGCCATCTGCTAACCTGATTGGAATATGATTTGGGGTGTAATTTCACACCCAGTGACAGTGAGGAGTCATATAACAAGATGTCCCTGTATCTGTATTCCAATCGAAGTTAGCATTGAGCTGGAGTGGGTAAGAAGGATCTAAGGGATTCAAAGAATGAGTACTTGCATTTCCAGTGAATTCTGTGACTTCTCCATTGAACTGAGAGCCAATTGAGGCACTTGCAGCACTAATCTCTGTTGTAGCAGCCTGTGCACTGGAGACAGTTGAACCAGAAGGCTTATCAGAGCCAGAACCATTGGATTTGCCTTGAGCCTTTCTCTAAGCTCTCTTGAATGCAAAGCAGCTCTTCAAGATATGATCATTTCTGGAGCAAAAATTGCACTTGGAAGGCCCAGAATAAGCCGGAGTACTAGCAGCAAGTGCTCCAGAGATTATCACAGAGTCAGAAGCCCTAGAATGTTGATTATTCTCCTCTACAATGAATGCTAAATGAATAGAGGCTTTATCCAAGTTGTCCTTCATAAGCAAGGAGGAAACAGAGTTGTTGTAATCCTCTGGAAGTGCTCTAATAAAAGCTATAGATACAAGCTCCTCATCCAACTTGGAGAGATCAAAGTCTGCAGGATGCAAATTCTGAATAGTGTGAACAGAACTAGCCACTCTGTTGATCAGAGACTGGAGGAACTTATTCTTCTTCTTTCTAATTGAAAAAAGCTTGTCATAGGCACTGAATTGAAGTCCAGGACACTTCTGAAGATAGACTTCCTCCAGAGCCTTTTACATCTTGACAGGATCATTCTTGATTCCATTGAAATGAATCTTTTGGTCCTGCTCCACTATAAGAAAAAGGAAACCAGCAGCTTTATCTACAGCAATCTCCCAGTTGTCTACAGCAGTGAGCTGCTCTTGGGTAGGATTGGTGAAAGGAGAAGGCTTTAAAGACTTGCCAGAAACAATTCTCCAGAAACCTGTAGCTCAGAAAAAAGCTTCCATATCATTACACCAGTCCTTATAGTTATTAGAGCTGAGTTTAGCAAAAGATGGGGACTTGTGAGATGAATCCATGATTGACAATAGTGCTGATGCAGTCAATGGGAAGGAAATGAGGTTGGAGATAAAGAAATTGATATAGGGAATGTAAAAGCAAGGCTAAGGACTGCAAAATGTATCAGAGAGGGCATTGAACAAGTTTCCAAGCAGTTATAGCTTGGGGCCCATAACCTGTCAAATGAAGAACCCAGAGAGTAAGATGCAAGGACAGAGGAAGCATAGTTATGGCCTGAAGTCCAAAGTAAGCAACTGGGAAATTGCTACTGAAGAACTCCAGCATATATACATGATTATCTACTTGGCATCAAGGAGAAAAGATGATCAAAGAATAATGATCAGAGAATGATGATTAAGAAATAATGATCAAAAGATATTTAATCAAAGATTGATGAACAGCATCAATCTTTGATAGATGAAAGCTATGCAAAGGCAATGCAAAGGCAATGCAAAGGCTATGCAAAGACTATGTAGCCTGGAACATTCTAGAGCAGTATAGATCAACTGCTAGAAAGAGAAGTACCAGATCACCTCTAATACATTCCAATAAACTCACTCCTTGTTCTGAGCTTATAACACATCTTGGTATACCAGAAGGTATCAAGAAATATCTATTTATATACTCAACTAATATACTTTTTAATGGGAGAACTGCTCAATTTATGGAAGATATATTCCCCAGGTATCCTAAGCCTAATGATTATATTCCTATACCAATGATTCCAGATTATATTTCCAAATCTGGTAATAATCCATTATTACCATATAATGATGATGTTGATTTTACTCTGTTGGCTACTGATGCACCAAATGATCATCCCAATCTTCCTCCCATAAATCCTGATAGAGAACAAGAGTGAGGACATAATAATAAGCCTGTTCTTTATTCCTCACCATCTCCACTGGGTTCTCCAACTCCTGAACCTCAGGAAGAACAAGAGGAAGAGCAGTGACCACACTGCTTTGGATGTAAGCAAAAGATATTTAACTGTCCTAATAATATATATGGCAATAAGTCTCCCTTACAAATTGAGTGGGATATAGCATGCAATTGAACTTGGA
>JASFCY010000290.1:0-12463 GCA_036940585.1 Cyathus olla
TGCTTCCTCTAAAGTTGTCAGGTCATCTCCTTCTAATTTCCCCAAAAGTGCATAGTCTTCTTCAATTTCAACAAAGTTGTTGTAATCTTCTGCCAATTGTGAAGTATCGATGTTATGTGACTTCTTTGGACCATGTGCCAAAGGATTATCTAATTTCACATAATTTTTCAGTGGCAAATTTCACAGATTTTGTGCCAGCACTGTGTCCTCTGAAGCATAGAAACAATTTTCAGATTTTCCCATGGTATGTGTTTTTGAGTCGACACCTTGATTGCTATTCATACTCTCCCCCTCAATTGAGGTGGAGGTTGGAATAATAACTTCATCACCTGTGTCAACAGTGGCATCAACAGAGAAAATTACATTGCATGATGTCTGAATTTGGTGAGTGGCTGGGTTATAATATCTGTAGCCTTTAGTTCCTGTAGCTACCCCTGTGAAAATGAATTTCCGAGATTTTGGATCTAATTTAGATCTCTTTTTGTCTTGTTGTAAGACCCAGCACTGTTTGCCAAATTCCTCCAAATAAGAGACATCAGGCTTAGCTCCTGAGAAAATTTTGTGTGGTGTTTTCCCATCTGGGAGAGCACATGATGGGGATCTGTTTTTCAAATATGTTGCATAAGCAACAGCCTCTGGCCACAAATGTTTGGTAGTGCCACTAGAAATTAACATTGCATGTGTGTATTCAACCAATGTCCAGTTAAGTTACTCCACAATGCCATTTTGGGAAGGGGAATATGCTGCAGTAATATCAAGTTCAATCTCTTGCTTCTGCAAAAATTCCTTGAAAGCTCCATTAATATATTCCTTTCCTCCATCAGCTCAAAGTTTCTTTAGTTTATGGCCAGTCTGGGTTTTGACATAACTTTTATAATTTTTGAATTTTGTAAGGGCCTCTGATTTCTCTTTTAGGAAATATGTCATAGTGTGGCATAACTTTCTATCAGTAAATATGACAAAGTAATATACTCCCCCTATGCTGATAGTGCGTGCCGGTTCCCACAGATCCAAAACAGTAAGATCTCCAATCTCCGATATCAGAGTTAATGACTGCTTTGGGAAAGATTGCACATGTTGCTTTGCCTGTATGCATGTCTCACATTGGGATGTTGGATTAACACTATCATTAACCTTCATTTTCTCAACCATAAACTTGGACTTAAGTATTTTTACTGAATCCACATTTAAATGCCCAAAAATCCTATGTCATTCATTCCATGTTTTTGCTGTTTTTGAAATATATATTTGGTCATGTTTGGCAACAGGCTTGATGTTCATCCTGTACAAACCTCCCAAAGTAACACCTTTCATAATAGTCTGACCCCCTGGAGATCTGAGTATGATCCAATTTCCTTCCATCTCAATGTGGAAACCAGCAGCTGTGGCTCTGGTAAGTGACAATAAATTGTAAGGTGCCATGGGTGCATAAACAACATTATGTAAGGTGATAGGGAATAACTTCCCACCTAGTGATGACATAATTTGGAGTATGCCCCTTCCAGGGACAGGCTTAGACCCACCAAAACCTCTAACTGTGTGACCAGGGATTTTGATAAAATCTGAGAGCAAATCACAATTGTGAATGATGTGTAATGTGGCACCAGAGTCACCAATCCAACAATCATCAGTGAGAGTCTCCAGGGCAATGTTAGATTCCATTTCCACTGCAAATGAATATTCATCTGTGACTGCTTCATGTGCCTTGTCAGACTTTCCTTTTTGGGAATTATTCCCATCTGGCTGAGAATGGCAATCTGCCTTGATGTGACCAACTTTCCCACAGTTGTAACACATGACATGTGGATTAAACTTCTTCTTTCTAAATTTAGTAGCCAGGATAGTATCACTTGAGTCTGCCTTTGCTGAAATCCTTCTGTCAAATTCAAGAACCCATATGATAACCTTTGAGGCATCAGTGAGAGAGGAAGTATCTATGCTGGCAATAAAATTATTCCATTGCTCAGTGGCTGGTAATGACATGAGTATAACAATGGAATATTCAGAGTCATCTAGTTTGGCATCCAAAGTGGCAAGCTCCTGTTTATAGCTGGCAAGGGTCCTGAGGTAATCCAAAATACTGGTTTCCTCCTCACATGAAGCCCTGAACAATTTCTGCCTAACCAAAACAATTTCTAGTGCTCTCTTTGGCTGCAGCATATTCTGCAGAGTATTCCAAGCTGATTTCAATATTTCAGCACTGGCAATATATACCAACATCGAGTTGGCAATGTACAGTCGAATTGCTGACAAAGTGGTGCAGTCCTTCTTTTTTCAGATGGCTTCATCTTCTGATGGCATGGATTTTCCTTCCACCAAATCAATGTATTCCAATTCAGTAAGTATGTCAATCATTTTGATCTGCCAAATGGAATAATTCTCCAGATCCCTCAAAGAGTCAATGTAAGCGACAGACAACTTGTCACAGTTGAAGTCACATACTAACAGATGACAAAGAGAGAATGAGTAAAGTTTGATATATAAACCATCTGGAATATACAAGCTTAAGACTAAGGAGTAAACTATGCATTAGTTACTACTTATATACTATTTCTTCTTGTAATTACCCTTAGCCCAAGTCAATGTGTAAACCATATGTATTACTGTGCTTTACTATGCATGCAGTTGTATGATTGTAATAGAACTGTGCCCATAATTTGCTGAGTAAAAGCATAGTTGCCTTGAGGATTCTGCATGTGTATCATGTGACAAGGAACATGTGGATCCTGACATTACCCCCTCCTTAAGAATTGTGTTCTCACAATATGTTTATCTGAAATGCTTCTTGTGTATCTTGTATAGTTTGTTGTCTGATTTGTATTTGTTGTAACAAAAGTTCAGTGTATCCATAGATAGCGAGGAGGATTAGTAACAATAATAACATGGGTATTTCCCATAATAGGTCAAGTGGTTCAAAAGGGGGTATGGTGTTTTTAATTTAATTCTTGTTGTCCGTCTTTGTATAAATAGCACTTCAATTAGATCTTTGATCTCCAGGTTTAGGCATGTTCAGGTTATCTTGATGGAATTTATTGACCAATCTCTTGGTATTTCCCAAGTTTCAATGGTCCATCCATGCATCATGTTCATGGGAGTATTCCTTCCACTTAATACAATACATGGTTTTTCAGTATCTCCATCTGGATTCTAAGATTTCTTCGATTTTGTATTGGTCTTGATTGTCTACCAATACTGCAGGAGTTGGAGCTGGTTTCCTTTGACTAGGGTATTCTGGAGCTATATATTTCGTGAAGAGTTGTGTATGGAATACCAAGTGAATCTTTTTCCATGTCTTTGGAATTTCTAATTCATACAATGCATTGCCAACCTTTTTAATAATCTTGAAGGGGCCATATCATTTATTGTCAAGCTTAGTGACTGGTCAATCTGTCTTTATGTTTATCCCTTCTAGATAGACTTTATCTTCAGGCCTATATTCGTTCACTTCTTTACAGTGTTTGTCATAGTATTGCTTCATGACTTCGGATGCTATCCTTAAGGATGCTTTGGTGTTTTCTCAAAGTCAGGTAATATTTTTGACAAACTCTTCAACTCCTATAACTCAGATTGTTCCTGATGGTCCTGTATCCTTCCATGGATGTTGGCCCATGTTCATGTAGAATGGCGAATAATCAGTCGATCTATGAATCTTGTTGTTGTATGAAAATTGGGCCATGGGAATTCATTCTGCCCAATCTGATTGTCTGTAGTTTATGAATAGTCTAAGATATTGTTCTATCTATTGATTGACATGTTCTACTTGTCCATTTGTCTGGGGTCAATAAGCCATTGACATGTTCATTTTTATTCTGAGGAGTTTAGATAGTTCCTTCATGAATTCGGACTTGAATTGTGTCCCTCTGTCACTAATCATCATCTGTGGGAGGCCATGGTGTTTGAATACATGGTTATGGAATTCTCAAGCTACCCCAGATGAGTCTATTTCCTGGTTGCATGGAATAAATTCAGCCATTTTAGTGAATTGATCGACTACTACCATGAGGAAGTCAAATCCTTGTGACATCGGAAGTGGTCCAATAAAGTTTATGGAGATTATTTGCCAAGGTTTATCCAGAATTACATTTGGGTCTAAGGGGCCCTTTTTCATTGATCAATGAATATTTGTTCATTGACATGCTTCACATCCAGCTATGTACTTCTTGACATTGGATTTCATTTTTGACCACCAATAATCTCTGAGAATCAATTCTTGTGTTTTGTATTCTCCTGGGTATCCACTAATAGTGGAATTATGGTGGATGTGAATTATGTCCTCTCATAGTTTCACATTTTTGGGTATATAGACTTGGTTCTTCCATGTAATAATGCCTTCTATCGACTCAAGCCAGTTTGGATCTTTTTGTTCTAATACCTTGACAACTTCTTTATCACAATTTTTTTGAGACTTCCAGATTCTTTCCATAATGTCATCATCTTGTCTGATTATATGGTGTTGTATCCTGAAATACTCCAGTTTAAGAAGGACAATGTTGATATTGTCATCTTCATCTTTCTCATATCCTGGTCATCTGGAGAGTAAATCAGCTTTGGTCATTTGATTTCCGGGTTTGTGATGAAGCATGAACTGGTATTTCTGCAACTCTGTGATCCATCTCACCTGTCTTCAATTGAGTTTCTGAGGTTTCTTAAAGTACTCAAGGTTTTTGTGATCTGTCCAGATTTTGAAGATCTTCTTGGCTCCTAGGAAATATTGTCTCCATTTCTCTAGCATCCTCATGATCGTGAGTATTTCCTTATTGTAGATCTCATAGTTTTGCTCTGCAGGATTTAGGGCATGTGATATAAATGCCACTGGTCAGTATTTTCTATCTGACTGTTTCTATGATAAAATGGCTCCATTTGCAAAATCAGAGGAGTCTGCCTCTACTCAGTATCTTCTGTTATCATTGGGTAAAGCTAGTACTGGTGCCATCAAGATTCGTTCTTTTAGATTGGAGAATGCAATCGCTTGAGACAGTTCCCATTTTCAGTCATTTTTCCCTGTAAGTTCATGGAGTGATTTTGCCACCTTTGCGAATCCTTCAATGAATCTTTGGTAGAAATTGATAAATCCTAAGAATTGCTGTAATTCTCTTTTATTGTTAGATACCAGCTAGTCTTTTACAGCTTGTACTTTGGCAGGATCCATTTTTACAGCGTCATGTGAAATTATCAATCCCAAGTATTCAATCTCTATTCTTTTGAAGAAACATTTTTCTGGTTTCAGAAATAAATTATTTTGTTCTAGCTTTTCCAACATATGTTTTACCATGATCCAATGCTGGTCTAGATCTTCAGTAAATATTAAAATATCATCCATATACATGATAACTTGTCCAAGGTCTATTTCATCCCTGAAAATATTGTTCATCATGGTTTGGAATGTGGCTGGTGAATTTGTTAACCCAAAGAATATAACTAAAGGTTTGAACAGTCCTCTATTGGTTCTAAAGGCTGCATATTGTTTATTTCCTTGTTTGATTCTTACATTGTTATACCCCCATCGAATATCCAGTTTAGTGAAGTGTCTTGCTCTTTTGAGTTTATCCACAAGTTCTTGGATAAGTGGTAATGGATATCAGTTTTCAATAGTGATCTCATTGAGTCTACAATAGTCTTGAATTGGTCACAATGATCCATCTTTCTTTTTGATAAAGAAAAAAGGAGAGGCCCATGGTGATTTAGAGAATCTAATATATCCTGACTTGAGGTTTTTATCAAGAAACTTATTGAGTTGTCTTTGTTCCTCTAGATTCAATGGGTAGATCTTACAATTGAATTCCTTCACCCCAGGGATAAGTTCAATTGTGTAATCCCAAGATTTTCTTGGTGGTAATTCATCAAATGATTCCTTTTTGAAAACTTTTCCATACCCATGGTAGACCTTTGGTACTATTTGTTTCCAATGTTTTTCCATTCATGGTTTATTTTGTACTTCGGCAATTTTGGATGCAGTTGTTTGGAAGGTTCATATTTTGATTTCCTCCATGATGTTGACAGTGATTAGTCTGTTTCCTTGTTCAAAGTTAATCTCTCTGTCTAGATCTTCTTCCTCCTCTTTGGGGTTGAGGGTGTTGATCAATGGAGTACACTCAATTAGGCATTGTGTGAATTTTAATGTGTTTTCCTTCCAGTCTATTTCTGGGTTATGAATCTTTAATCAGTTGTATCCAATGAAGATATCTGCTTTGTCTAAGTTGGATACTGCAAATATCATTGTTTCTGTATGTCTTCCTAGTCTAACTCAGAGTTCTGTGTAATGAGTGATTGTGCCTCCTGAGTTAAGTTCCATCTGCATTGTATACTGGGATTGATCTTGGATATTCTTTAACCATTATGTTGTTCCGATATATGAATTCTTTATTGATATATGATCCTGTGCCACCACTATCTAGAAGTGCTTTTACATCATAACTCCTTCTAGAGTCTAGAGTCATGATTACCATATTTAGATCCATTTGACTTTCCTTAGTGCCTCGGATATATTGTTTTGGGGATTTTAGTTCTTCCAATGTGATTATCACATTATCATCAGAAAGATTGTTTAAATCCTTTAGCATAGCATGAGTTACTTCAGGTTGTTACTTTGTATGTGTCCAAATGTCGAGTATGCCGATGGCAACTTCCAGTTTGTCTTCCTTAATCCATCGTGCTGTCCAGTATATATTTCCTTGTTTTACTTCCTTTCCTGGGAAATTATGCTTAGTTTGTTTCTTCTGTTGTGATAACATAATAGATTCCTGATCTATGCTAGGGATTACTACAGAAGACGATACATAATTAGAGGTTGGTGAGTTCATACTTACTGCTGACCTCGATGAAAACCCCAGCTAGCAGCTAATTGTGCTTTCTGGTCATCAAAGAGTTCTGGCATAGGTATAGTGAGGGGTCTAGTAGTTACAGAGTCTGTGTTTGTATGTAAGGGGGTGTCTACAGCCCTATTTATAAATTTTCCAGATCAGTTGGGACAATTCTTAGATAGATGGCTACATTGGCCGCATTTAAAGCATAATCCTTGGCATTTCATGGTATTGATGTCCATGCAGTTGCCTCCTTGCAAGACAGGGATTTGGTTGGGATGTGTTGCCAGTCTAGGTATATTCAGAATTGATCTGGTCAGTTGGTTTCCCAAGTTAGGGTTTCTGTTTGTATTCAAACTTCCTGTTGTCTGGTAGTTTCCAGTAGTTCCAAATCAAGCATCTGATTCCCTTTTCTGGCATTCAAATATAACTGCCTTGTTCTTCCAGGTTATGATAGGAGTATTGTCCTTGAGTTCTGCCACTTCCACAAGTCTTTTTCCAAGTCCTGGGTTAACTCCACTTTTAAACTTGTCCACTAGAGCAGTGTTGTTAAATCCTATAAGATTTTCCCAAGTGTTAAATTCCAGAATGTATTCTTCTACTGGCCATTTATTCTGTCTGAGTTTCCCTATTTGTGCAATTGCATTACTCTGAGTCTCTGGGGATACAAAGAAGGCTTGTAAGTCCATGGATAGTTGGTCCCAACTAGGAAATGAAGGGGTAATTCTGAATGGTTGGATGTTTCCTTCTGTTCCTGTTGCTATGCTTCTGTGGACTTCTTCATTAGTGGGTTCTTGGCTGTTGTATTCATCTTTCCATGCCTGTCATTCCATATTGAAGGTGATTAGTCATTCCATATATGTATCAGCCCATCTTTGGGCAATATTTCCTTTACCCTTCTTAATTTTCATTAAGGTTTGGATGATTCATGTTCAATCTGAATTGATTTTCTTCTGATCAAAGTAATTTTCCATTCAATGACACCATCCAGAGACTTGGTCAGGATCTCCCTCAAAATCATCAGGGGGTGTGACCTTCTCATCCTTTTTGGGTTTAATCTCTCTAATCACTTGATTTATCAAAGTGGTGAGGTTCGATGTATGCATGGTTCTTTCCATATCATTAAGGTTGTTCCATTTTTCAATTTCCCCAATGATAAAGAGGGAAAGGAAGGTTGTTAGGAAAGCGATGATGGCAGCTTCAGTGATCATTGGTTAATTGATGTGAATACACTCAGGTCCATTCCAGTAGAAGTGATTCCAGCACTCGCAGCAGAAGAAACCTTCATGATCTGGGACAGGTGGTACAGGGAATGGTAATTGGGAGACTGGTTCAAGAAGGGGAATTTCTTCAGGTATTGGGGAGAGGATTTGGATTTCCCACTTGATTCCTTGTTCATGTAACTCTTGGATCGAGGGGTATGTGTTTGGATTGGTGGAGGCTGTGGTTTCCCTTGATTGGGGTGGTAAAGGGATTAGAGATGGGGTGAATGTGATTGCTCAGGTAACTGTCCAAGTCTGATGGTAGGGTGGGATATGGTGAAGGGTTTGGGTGTGGAGTTTGAATTGGGTTTGGGATCTTGTAACAGGCATATAGTTTTGATATAGGTGACTAGCTACACATGTCTTGGTCACACATACACTGACTTGCTGATAGAACTAGCTGGGATAACACATAGTAGCCTCCCCAGATACTAGTGACTTAGGGTTCTCCAAAGATTGTCCCTGCAGTCCTTGTATGATCAGTAATTTGCCAAGAGTCAGGCTCAATGTTACTCTATGAGGCTCTCACATGTCCAAGTGCAATGATCAAGTCTATCAAATATAGTGTACATCTATTGGTTAGCTGATTGATGGAGAGGGTGTGAAAATAGAAGTGGTGTGGGGGTTCCACAGGAGTGTGTGAGGTAGAGGTAGGGGAGTCTTAAGCTAATGTAAGTGACAGATGACTTGTCATGGTTGAAGTCACACACTAATAGATGACAAAGAGAGAATGAGTAAAGTTTGATATATAAACTGTTTGGAATATACAAGCCTAAGACTAAGGAGTATACTATGCACTAGTTACTACTTTATACTATTTCTTCTTGTAATTACCCTTAGCCCAAGTCCATGTGTAAACTGTATGTGTTACTGTGCTTTACTGTGTGCGCAGTCATATGATCATAATGGAACTGTGCCTGTAGTTTGCTAAGTAAAAGCATAGTTGCCTTGAGGGTTCTGCATGTGTATCATGTGATTAGTCACGTGACAAGGAGCATGTGGATCCTGACAGTCAATGCGGTAGACATTTGATGAAGCAGTGACTGACGTCACATTCTCTTGGGCCGACATTGCGAATTCGGAGTGCAAGACGTTATAAAATTAAGAGTGCGAGAAGGGAAGCAGAGGGCAGAAATAAACGATGAGAGTTAGATACGAGGGCTGGGGTCCATAACCTAATGAAATAAAACTTGTAAATTACTTGTACACTACTCATTCTCTCTCGAGGGCTTTATATACATGTAAACTACATATCTAGAAATTTCTAGTAAGAGAATTATTACTAAGATTTTTCTATATATTTTCTACTTTATTCTATACTACGTAGTCCAAGACGAGAGCAATGCGTTCTAGCATTTACTAGAGAGCGCGGCGTCGGCTTAGCTTACTAAGCAGTCCCCGCGCGCGCATGGCGGAGTTGCATCATCGCACAACATACACTACGTAGTCCAAGACGAGAGCAATGCATTCTAGCATTTACTAGAGAGCGCGGCGTCGGCTTAGCTTACTAAGCAATCCCCGCGTGCGCATGGCGGAGTTGCATCATCGCACAACAGTAGAGCTTAGCCCTGCAAATGATATGTGAGTTATATCAAACTAAATACCGTTGTATACTAAGGTCCTTGTAAGGCCTAAAAACACATCCGCTTTGCTGAAGGTACTAGCTCATACGATTGAGACACTGTACGCTGAAGGAGCTCTTGAAACGTGAGTCCTGTCCCAACTATGATTCCTTGCTTTTTACTGATTAAAGTAGTGCGGAAACCAAAATGAATGCTGCTGATAACAAGATAGACGCTAGTTTGCAACACCTAGATCTTCTTCGTACCATCGACCTTATATGTCATCTATGGCAACAGTACTTCAACACTGCGCTCCTTCCTCTTGCCAGTTCGTCGGTAACCGTTCGCCGTGAAATGATTCCATTCAATACTCAATTCGTCAATCGCCTTGAATCTGGGGCAAACCGTCTTTTGCAGCGGGTGACAAACAGTAAGTTCCTCGTATTTAATATGAATGGGGTTCCTTAGTCTTTCTTATATAGATATTGTGCCACTGCTGCCCTTCAACTTACCAAGCAAAAGAGGAATGACTTCAAGCCGCGAAATGACGATGAATCATTTGCACGTGTCAATACGGAACCCTGCATGGCTTGTTGCGATACCCTAGAGAAAGTCAGAGATGCTGCCAATGAGAGTCTTAGCGGGAAAAATAAGGAAGTGTTCCTGACTGAGATAAGCATTGCCTTCCATAGCCTTTTACTCGAGCATTTGCGCAAGTTCTCGATCAATGCTGCAGGGGGTTTGATGCTTGCAAAGTATGTCCAAGCCAGGAAACTGGCGTGTTGTTGCTCATCATTTAATGCAGACATATCAAGTCTTATTAAGATATAATCAGCAGCTTTGGTGTCACTTCTCTTAACGAACGATTTGAATTTATTCGCCAACTAGGAAACGTTTTCCTTATCCAACCGGATATTCTAAAGTCCTACACTGCAGAGAATTATCTGAGTAAGATCAATTCCTCGCTTCTCAAACCATATTTGTCACTGCGGAGTGACTGGGGACAATTTGAAAAAGGGTTCAATGACACTGAATCAAGGCTGGAAGAGACAAGTACAGGCTCTGGACTTAAAGAGCGATTCGGTCGGCTCAGTCTTATGATGAAAGACCTGGAGAACCTTAAGGTCGAGGGGTTATCAGTGAGCATTCCTACAATTCCTACAAATTTACCTGGTGGATTTTCTATACCCACAAGGCATTTCGGTTCTTCATCAGAGTATTTAACTAATTTATTGACCATACTTGTATACATACGAATATTCATTTTTATTCCCCTTTAAACATTGGACGGCGCTTCTCTTTGAAAGTATTTGGTGCTTCCAATCGGTCCTGAGTCCTGAGGACTGTCTCGTATGAAGCTCTTTCGAAGTCCAATCGCATAAAACAGATTAGCATGGTGTGTTCATGAGATCAGAATACATCCTACTCGTTTCTAACGCCAGATCTTACGAACGGGAAACTGCTTGTTTGGCAGCTCGAAGTGCCAGTAGCGCTGAAAACCACTCAACAATGTGCAATTAAAATAATGAAAGTGTCTTGTACCATTCTTAGCATTCAACTCTGACAGTCCTAAGGCACAGTTAAAGGCAGTAGAGCCAGGATTGGATATATAGTTCACCCAACCAGCCCATAAAGTCAGTTATATGGCGAGAGGCGTTGATACTCACCTCAGTCCAACACTTCTTGGGCAGTAAGTGCCTTGGCTGTAAATATAATGTCCTTGGCTTTAGAATGACCAAGAAGTAGAGTTACTCGTTGTGTTCCTCCTGCACCAGGCATAATACCAAGGTTTATCTCCGGCAGTCCAATCTTTGTAACACCATGATCTGTGTAATACGCGACCTTGCTCAGGATATTGTACGTTCGTTCAACTATCTTACTGATCTGCAACACGCAAACCACAGGCAAGGCTGAGCTCCTCCGCGTGTAGGTTCGTCTATCGTAGCAATTGTAGGCATAGGTAAAGACTTAAATTTTGAAAGAGCATCCCGCAAATCAGAAAGAAACTTTGCAACCTGTACATGTGTCATCGTCCCCGCTCTACTAGATCTGCACCAGTACAAGATGCACCAGGAGTAATTGAGCGCAAGATTAACACGCACACGCTATACAATATGAATCAGAACACGACATTGAAAACTAGGGAGAGAGAGTAACCTCTTATCGAACTGAACGGTTTCCAGGCTTTCCCGTAATTGCTAGGAATTCAACGATGTATTTGAAATTAATAATGTTATGGATATTGCATTCTTGCTTTGAGGGCGATTCAGTGGTAGGGTTGTAACTCCAAGATGGGGCTAGACTAGTTCTAAGAATACCTGAGGACTTGCTGGAATAGAAAATGCCATGCGCGCTGACGCTCCTTTGGGGCTATACAAGATGGAGACAGATCTTCGACCTAGACAAGCAGCAGCTGAGAGAGAACGGATAGGAGTATAATGGTAAGAATAAAGAAAAGAGTAATTCGAAATCAAGTTCCTAAGGGTACTTATTAGATGTGCGGGTATTCGATTGTGACTTCTTCAGTGCGAGGATTATACTGGTTCTTAATGGGCTTAGCGATGCATTTGGTCGTAAACATTGCGTCGTCGACCTCCGCATGATATGCTGTTGGTGTACGGTATGTCTGCCAGCGTTTGAGGCTTGACTCGGAGCTCCGAAAATCCTGTGCAACTAGTATGTTGGAACTTCGTTTTGGAAACCTTCATATGAGTGATTTTCGCCAATATTGTAACTGATACTGCACAACGTCGATTTACATTCTACCAATGAAATTGAACCACAAATCGACGAGAGAGCAACGAGAAGAGACCGATCGAAGCGCGGCATCCCCTTAATT
>JASFCY010000291.1:0-12423 GCA_036940585.1 Cyathus olla
AACCATAAGTACAGTCATTTCTTACTATTACTTCGCTTTGACTTCGCTCCCGAAAAAGGTCTTCTAGTACCTTTAATAAATGCTAGTTCAAACTTGATTAAAGCATCGCATGGTGCCCAGGACATGCCAACATCGCAGGAAACGAACGAGCAGACCAGCTAGCGAAAGAAGCCACAGAATTAGCATGGAATGCACCAATATCCACAACCAGGGCAAACGCAATCAGACGAGCAAAACAAGCTGCACAGAAGAGATGGAGAGCAGATTGGAAAACAACTCCAAAAACAGGGAAGTTTTCCCCTGCTAATCACATACCCCCATCACTAAAACCGACTAAACACTTCGAAAACCTTACAAGCCAACATGAAGTCTTTTGCTGCCTCATACAGTGCTACACAGGGCATGCATACACAGGGGAATTTCATAAAAGATTTATCCCAGGCACAAGCACGAACTGCCCATGTGGAGAAAACCCAGAAACAAGATACCATATCCTTCAAGAATGCCCAGGATATGAAAACAAATGTGACATACTAAAGAAAGTCTCCAGAGACATTGCAATACCTGAAATCACTGGCATACCTAAAGGAATAGAGACTCTGTCAGCATTCCTCACCAAAATGGGTGCATTCACAAGAGACAGAGAGATTTACAAACAAAGACAGAGCCTGAAATTCAAAGAAGAACCAATTACAAGGGAGATGGAAGAAGACAAAGATGAGGAGAGAGACATAGACAGAGAAGAATAAAAACTAACATGAATGCACACACCCAACAGCAAATTACTGAGACTACACACCTACATACATCAGCAAACTGGGAGTGTGCTACAGTGTGCTACACAGTACTGTGTAGCTGTGTAGTACTGTAGCAAAGGGTACTGTTTTGATAGTCTCCACAGACTCCTTGAGACACTATACATCACCTTATCAATACTACAGAGCACTACATGAGACTACACAGTACTCTATTGATGCTACATGACACTACAAAGCAACTCCTAGCAACAGTGCTGTTATTTCACTTACAATTTATTATTACTTATTATAGACATGGACCCCAGAATATATAGATGGTAAACAAAGAATGTGTATTGAATTTAACAACATATATAATACTTTATTCTAGCTATACACAATATAATAGTAAATACACATAGACCCACATATACTCTGATCATCATAACTTACAAGCAGGGGAGAAGAGAAAAGGGGAAGAGACAGTGTGTGTGAGAGTGTGTACATGGGAGGGAGAGAACATATAGGAGAGAGAGAGAGTGCCAGTAAGACAGGAAGAGAGAAAGAGCAAAGATGAAGTGGAGAGGAATAAAGGAATAAAGGGAGCAAGAGCAAGAGAGAAGTAGAGAGAGAAGGTGAGAGGATGGCAGGTGTACATTATCCTGGTGATGCTGAGGGTGTAGGTTGTGGGACTGTGGTATGGGCACAGTCTTATGTGGCCATACATGTCATCTTGCAGGTGGTGTGGGTGTATGGTCTGTGGTCATGGGTTTACATTGGGGTGGCAGCATGCAAAAGGGTGGGCAGGGTGAGAGTGAGAGGAGGAGACAGAGGATGAGCTGTGTCAGGAAAGTGTTGAGATGATATCTTATCTCTTGACACCCTATCCCATCACATGCAAGACCAGATTGGACATCAGACTTCCTAAGTACCCACTTGAAGTCCCCTATGCTTCTATATGTAAATAGATTTCTTAAAATAGTCTATGAGCCCCACTCTATGTATAGCATGGACTATTATTAGTATACTTGTAGAGTATATAAACTGTATGTTTTCCTATGCAAAATAACAAGGCCTTATTCCTTACCTGTGTCACTCTAAGCCTCTATACAATACCCTAACAGATGAGAGTGCATTGCTAGTCATTGCCTCTGTGCAGAGTGTGCTGCTCAACAGAAAGCAGTAAGAGGGACAGCAAGAGGGGACAGCATGCTTTACCTATACAATAGCAGCACTTCACATACCTGTGACCCATCCTTCTCCTCCCATCCTACACTTTTTCCCCTCCTGTATTATTCAAAACCACCCACATATCATAGATAAAAAGAATGTGTCTAAACAAAAGGTGAGTCTCAAGTGGAAATGAAGGGTGATATTAAAAAAACTTACCAGGACAATATGGGAAAACACAGCCAGATGGTGCATCATCAGCTGGTATTGATGATGTAGAATATATAACAAGAAGGCAAGAGAGCAATGAAGAGACTGCTGGGAGATGATTGATGACTGAGAGGGTAAAAGGATGATAAAGATAGGGAGAAATGGTGCAGAGAGAGAGAGGAAGAGGGGGAAAGAGAAGAGGGAGAGACATGGTCATGGTTGGTTTGTTTACATAATTTAGTTTTCTTTTGGCATTGTTATATACAAAGAACTAATGACAAACCAATGATGGAATGTTGTTATGAGATAAAGTAGAAACACCATGTATTGCTACAAGGTACAATAGAAATACTATGGACTGCTACAAGGTACATCAGAGATGCTATGAATTGCTATAAGGTACGATAGAAATACTATGAACTGCTACAAGATACTTGCAAGGTACATTAAAATTGCTATGGATTGCTACAAGGTAGACTACAAATACTATGGCTACCTTAATATACTATAACCTGCTAGGAAGCTTACAGTATTGCTATAGGCTGCTATGAGACCTATAAGAGATACTACAGGTGCTACAGCATAAAATCTGTATTTGCTAATGTATTCCCAGTACTTGAAAGAATACCAGACCAAAAGTGGCACAACCACTAATACAGCTGCAAACATTACACACTCCACTATCCCATTACTATACATACTGATATACCACACCACATTACCTTACCACCATACCACCAGACTACCCCAGTAGATAGGCTCCTCAAGTCCATACATCTTAGTACCAGTTTACTTGCAGCACATTAATCCATAGAATCAAAAAGAAAAAAAAAAAACTTGATTAAAGCAGTCTAAACCTCTTAATGGGGATCACCAATCCCTATGTGACACGGAGCATGATGTCACACAGTGTGACGAAAAGTGTCCCAATACTTAACCAAGGTAAATTCTGGTCCAGTAAGTTCAAATATTGATAGTTTTTCTCAGTTCTTTTTGTATTAGAGCATTGTAATACCTCTTCTGAGTATGATACACTACTTTTATATGCTTTAAATCAGTCATAAATAGATAAAATACATGTTTCTTCATACTGATCTACCAAAATACTATTTCTGTCACATCCTGTGTAAAACTCCTAGTGCTAAGTTGCAGATGTTGGAGGAAACAGGAGGTAAACAGAGATGTACTGGAGATGACTAGACAAATCATGGCCTCAGCTTATGTGCTGTGCCCCTTGATGAGTTTCCAGAGATGATTCTGTATTTTGGAGGAGATAGAAAGTGGTACAGAGATAACAGGAGATGGTAGGGGGAACAAGGAGTTGACAAAGTCAAGACAACCTTACAGAGATTATCTTATGAAGTCCGGGAGGAGACAATAGTTGACTTAAGTTGTTCTCCAATATAGCAGAGAACCTAAGAAGCTGTGGCTGAAACCTAAGAGTCATATCATGGAGGTAAGAATGCATGGAGCAAGTGAAATAAGTGACAAGATATCTAGGAATAGCCAAGTACACCACAAGAATGATGGTGAGTAATATGTAACAGATAATAGTCCATGTTGTCAAATGAAATGACTACACTGAAAGAACAAGTAAACAAGATACAAACAATGATGGAGAATAGTGGAGATCAAGCAGAGGAAAGTAATATAGAAATTTTCCAAGTCAGAATGTTAACTGGAGATAAAGATGGAGAACATAGGAGATAATACAATGGTATAGAAGATGCAAGGAGATAAGATAGGGTAATGGTGGATGTAGATGTGACAATTTCCTTCATTATCTACTTATCCTTGTGATATATCTGGTACTTTTTATTATGCTTTTTGTGTTAAAATATTTTTTATATTAGAAGTAGAGAATTACATGAAAGAAATGCATATTTATTAGTTACTCCTTCTTATTACCTGTACCAAATCTGAATATTCTCAGTTACTATTCAATCACTATTCTCATCATCTTCCCATCCATCAAATACCTCCCCATCTGAAATATTGTCTAAACCATCTATATGATCATCTCCAAATGGTTTCCATGTTTTTGGGTTGTAAGGTTCAATATCTTCTTCAAGTGCATGTACTAAATCAGCTACTTTGGCATTTAATTTTGTCTTTTTAGCATTTATACCATTGGCACTTCTATACTTTTTAATCTAATCAATTAAATCTTTTTCTTTCAGGTTTTTAATTTTATCTTTAGAGAGAATAATATCAAGAGCTGCAAGTTTTTCAGCCATTGTGGCAGTCTTTTTCTCTCTTTTATTCTTTTTCTGCAGCTTTTCTGCAATTCTTTTCTCTGCATGTTGAATTATAGCTTGTTGTTGCTTTTTATTCTTTCCAGTGGATGTCTAAGCTTTCTTTCTAACATGTTGATAGTCTTCATTCACAAAATTTTTTTTCATAAAGGCATAAGTATCATTGTAATAATACATTGCTTGTGCATTGTATTGCTGTAGAGTTAATCTTGGCTGTCAATGCATAAGAGCTCTAAATGCACTAAGTGTACCTTTATTGATATCATTTGTTGGTGATAGCCATGGAAGATCTCTTTCTTCTTCAGAGGCTTTATTAATTAGTCCTCCAGGTGCAAATTCAGATGTAAATCTCTTTCATGGGTCTAATTGTGATGAAGGCATGATTGTCTTCAGTTATATGAGAGGAAATGACTGTTTGAAAATGTGTTATTTACTGGGGAATAAGTAATTCTAAACACTCCTTATATATGGTAGAGAATAGACAGCTATCTCAAAGAGATAGTTGACAGAGGAAAAGGTGAATGATACTAACTGTCTAGTCTAGAATATTCACTAGTACTAATGGAACTAAAGAATACTAAAAGAGTGACTATGTCATTGTAGACAAGGTAGTTAGGGAGAAAAAAGATAAACAAGTGATTCTAGAGAGAGAAATAACAGACAGTAGTTGGGTAGAAGCTAGGATATAATTCCAAGATGGAGAGAAGAGTAAATGAGTCATGATGATCACAGATAATTACACCAATGCTCCTTTTAAAAACTTAATGAAAAATGGATGAAAATAAGGTAGCTTTGATTTTATCTTCAATATTGCCACAATAGTCTTAGGTGATTTCCATGGCTCTTTGTCAAATGCTCCAATTCCATATGCCACATTATCTCCAATAATAAAGTCTGGATTCGCAATAAGTCTTGTAATAAAATGTAATACTTCTTTATAAAGTTGATCCAAGTTAAGTATATTTATTTTACCTGCTGCAGCCTTTCTTATAGCCTTAACATATGGTTGGCTTACAGCTTGTTCATATAGTACTAGTGCAGCAAGCTCTGTTTTAGTGGCAGGACAATGAAGTGCTTTCCATAGATTTTGTTCCATATGACTAAATCACATAGTTTGCTTGTTAGCTTTAATAAACTCAAGAAACTTTATGAAATCATCTAGATGAACAATAAGTGCAGCAGCTACAACACAATATGATCCAAAATAATAGTTTGATGTATCTGGGAATGTAAAACTCCCTGACTTCATATTTTCAGCCCATCACCAGTGGAACTTATTATGGTGACTGTTTTTATTATTCTTATTATTTAAAATAGCCCCAGCAATTTCTGCAGTCTTTATACCACCTCCAAGACTAGTTGATAGTGCATATTTTTGGGCTGGTATTAAATCTGTATTATCATTGTCTATTTCATTAATTACTGGGTTATTGTCTTAATTTAGAAGTAGAATAGATGGTTGAATATTATTTTCTGCCCAGTACTTTGATGCATACCTATAACTACCCTAAACAGAATTTATATCTTTATGACAACCATAGCCTGCCCAAATAAACAACTTCATAATTGATTTTTCATAAGGTGGTAATGACTCATATGCTTGATTACCAAGTGTTTTGATAAGCTCTTCCATTATTGCTACTTCTCTTTCATTTTGTTTACTTTTATCTGAATTCTTCCATTTTTGCATACCACCAGCATTATATACCATTTTTTATGTGCTTTAAGATATGCTGGTTCAAGCTCAATCTCTGATATCTCTGACAATATCTTTGTTCCCAATATTTTATTAACAGTATTACTCTTTTTCTGTTTCAAAGCTTCTGCATCTTTCTTTTCTTTAGAGCAATAATCATTATGCATTCCCATGAGCTTCAAATAAAGATCAACAAGTTCAAGTAGTTCTTCTGTCTGCTTTCCAAATGGGCTATTATTAAAAGCAAGAGCAATAGTATTAAGAATTTGCTTCCAGCCCTTAATAGCTTCTTCACTGGTACCATCCAATAAAGGTTGAACCCCAAGAAATCTGGTAGCAATGTTTGTTTTCTCAGAATTTCCACTGTGATAATCTTCAACCTTATAATTTAGATGTCTTGCATTGTAATTGATACTCTTATAACCAGTAGAATCAGAGGACATTGTAAATTCTAAATTTTACATTACAATTAGATATTGTGACCAGCAATAAATTAATATATATATTCATATACTTACCCCTTGTTCACAAAAGCTCATATCCTAGTTGAATTTGAGCAGCATGAAAGCCTTCTATGATAATTCTTGATACAGTAGATCCACTAATTTTTCCTATTACCTCAATACCAGCAGTTTTAAAAATTGATTTTATGACATCTCCAATATAATCTCTTTTGCATCCAGCTTTGACAAGGACACATATTAAATGACATGCATCTTCTGTGTAGATACTTTTATATAGAAGTGAGTGGATAGATTTTCTATCTATTGTAATTTCTTGATCTTTCTGTTTTAACTTCATTAATAAGTCTGCAGTTTTAGTTTTGTGGTCTCTAGATCTTGTTTAACTATGTTTAGATTTCTTTAAAGGTATCAAGAGATTTAGATAATTCTTGCTCTAGTCTCTTCCTATTATTTTCCAAGACAACCACAGAGTCCATGGTATTTGAAACCTTCATTATTAAGGGCTTTTATTTGAGAGTTTAGAGTTACTTCATTAATATTTGAGTCTTTTATTGCATTATTCAATATATCTCTTGTTTTTGTAAGTCTCTGACAAGCACACTTTTCAACTTGTAGGTTTTTGCACAAGTCTAAATACTTTCTCTTATTGTATTTGATATATCCCTTTAATTCTGCAATTTTATCTGCTTGTTTTGCAACTTTGTCTTCATATTTAGAGCATTCCTTCAATTTTTTACTTAGTTGTAATACCAGAATGGTATTTTGCTCTTGAGTAGGAGCCAACAATTTCTTAATGTTAGCTAACTCCAGCTTTGCTTCAGCTTTCTCAAGCTCCAGATTATTACTAGGCTCTGATAATTATAGGCCTTAGTATTCTTTAGCCTCCCAAACCTTGCAACTATTTGCTTTGTTGCTTTAGCCATTAAGTATGCTCTGCAATGTATGTTATTGTGTTATTAGTATCTGATTCAGTAATATAATGTAAATACTTGCTGAGATATTGCTTTTTTGCTGCTTTTTTATTCAAAAAATCACTCTTGATGATGTTTTGATGGGTTCAGAATTGCCTCAGGGGTTTTTGGTTGCTTCTAGAGTTGTGAAATCGATGAAATAGCATTTAAATAGATACCTGGAGGCCATATGTGTGCTTCATTACAAGTGCACCAGGTGGCTGTACACTAAGTTCCCACGCTATTTGGCAGAGCGAGTGTTCAATCCTTCACCACACCTCAGCATCGATGTTTCACAACTCCTGCTGGTAACGAAAAATACACTATTTACATTGGAGAAAAAAAATGGTTGAGCCGGAATTTTTATTTTCGGACTTTAAAGTAGAGAAATATCGAATTTACTACTACAAATATAGCATATCTCATGGTCAAGAAATTTTTTTCAAAAATCGGCATCAACCATTTTGTTCTCCTTACAAAATAACATAAATTTTGTTAAAACAGCAAGTTAAAAGGATGAAAATCTGAGAACTTTAAGTAAAAATATGCATTTGATGCCTATTTTGGCAGGGAGTTTGGTTAATTTGACATTTCAAAAAGTATTCATGGTGTTATTAAAAAAGATATTTACATGACATTAAAGAGGTTGCTTTACTGTATATAACACATGTTATTTAAAAAGATTGATGAAGTGTAGCAAAAGTTATTGTGCTCAGTCAAGGATTTACGGTGTGTGACATGTCGAATTGGTGATCCCCACTCTTAATCTGGCATGTTCGGTTTCCGATGACATACACGTATCCTCTTAACCGGCTTAGAGTGAATACAGCAACGAATAGCACTGACGTATGTAAGTGATCGAGCTATAGTACAGCCAGCTGCTTTTCGAGTTTAAAGTGGCCATCGGTACGTCTGTATCGACAGTTCCTTTCAAGTCCCAAGTCGATTGTTCCTAGAGAAGGAATGCCAGTTTGTGCGTTATTTCTGGTAGTTTCGTTCGGTGTGAGATATTCCATCGAAAGTCTCTTCTAATGTGTAGAACTCTATCGACAATCACATCATGCGGAAAAACCCCCGATCAGCCTTCTTAGAACTCTTACATTGGTCATCGTTGCCGAATTTGGACGGTTGAGTAAGAGTAGGTTAGGCTTCATGGAAGATACAGTTTCGTGTATCGATCCTTGGAATAGGTGTTACGTTGAAGATCCGTTTATTATACGACGGGTACGAGGGAAAGCTTATCTTGAATGCGGTCCGAAATTCTAAGTTCGCCGTGGGCGAACATTATATACCGCTGTTAGTCCTTTGTTTCTTCCGGTTTTCGTATTATGTACGATGTCGTTCGTGAAGGACTATCGGATGGAACTTGACGACATTACGACAGGCAGTGATACATGATGTCTTAAAGAGTCCAAGTCTACGAAATCAAAAGATGCTAAATGATTACTAGAATATACACAGCTAAGGGTTCTATCCAGTCCCAATTTTAACACGAAGAGCCCAGTTCGACGCCTGTAGCTTCACCTGGTGCGAAACACTATCTATCAGCATCGTCTTCGAAGGGAAAATGTAAACTTACGATATCATCCATGTGGCTGGTTAGATCAAGCCCGGGAAGAACCACCAATGCACAGACGTAGCGTATACATCCCACTCTTCCTTGAATAACTTCCGCATTTGCTTGTCCTCGGCATCCGCACGACTAATGCCAACGCAGAGAGTCCATAACCACCACAGCGTCCAAATGACGATTGCACTTCCTGGTGCATGTAATGGCCCACATTCTTTCATCCAGCTTCCTCGAGTGAGATTGGATAGTGTCAAGCCAACGACGAGGAGCATCGATCCGGTATAGGCAGGATGCCTAACGTAAGAGTAGAAACGTGTTGTGACGAGGCGGTGCTCTGGGTGAACAGTAAGGTCGAAGGTGAACATGTCGCCTAGCGTGTTGAAGCAATCCAGGCGAATATAGGTTCCTAGGATAACTGTCACAACACCGAGGAGAAACGTCGGGGTTAGGCGGACGTTCGATTGCGCTGGAAGACAGACCAGCGAAGTTGCGCCCGGGATCGGAGAGGTAAAAGGAATTGTCGCTTTGAGGTAATACAAAATTTCGAAGAGGGCGCAAAGCCAGGAAAATAACCGATGGCACTACAACAAAGTCAACGGTATTTCTTGTAGGGATGTGCATGAGCGCCTCACCTTGAATATCAGAGGCGCGATTTGAAGGATGTACATTTGCTCTGTGTGGTAGCGGCCTTTCGGTGGCGTTGGACGAGGAGGTGTGAGAGCCAAGTGATGGCAAAACGCCTGAATGGTGACGAACGCAACGCGTACTGTCGACATGAATGCGAGTACAGCTTTTGGTTAGATAGGGAGAGCAATGGATGACAGGTATTTATATTGGTAGATACCATCAGGTTTCTTAGATTGAAAGCGAATAACGAATCATGCTGTCTCTATATCGCGGCTGGAAAGTCCGTATCGTTTCCATGCTACTGCAAAGGCGGACTTCTGAAAGTTAAAATGGGCACCGTAAACGAGTTGTTAAGGCATTGCGTTTGCTTCGTTTGATCCCTTTCGACGGATGTACGGACTATTGAAAGCCACGCCTAATGAGACTTTGATAAAATAACAGGCATTACCAGGAGTACGAGCAGATAAAGGGCGATGATACGAACTAAAGATGAGAATAGAGATGAAGCAGAGCAGCACGTTCGAGTTCAAGTTGAGAATGTGCTGGTGGTTCAGCGAGATGGTTTTACGGGAATAGCCGGAGTTACCAAATAGATAGATCGATCGATGACACGGCTCCAGCATTTCTTTCTCCCTGCCATCATCCTAGTCCCCAACCCTCACCATCTTTTACCTCAGTAGAAGGGGCTTATATTCCTTTCTTCTAAGCCCGCAATTCTCGCGGAGTCTATCACCAAACCACCGTGCTTCATCTTCGAGATAACTCTCTGCGAATATGGCCGATAACTGGGCTCCCTCATCGTGGAAATCTAAACCAGTTGCTCAGGTAGGTCCTTCCGTACGATTGACCTTGAGATCGTACCTTTCAATTACTATTGTACTCAGGATGTCGCTTATCCGGATGGGGGTCACTGTTCGAGGTGAGAACGTGCCCATCTGCCTCTAAACAGTCTAGTCTCAACGGCTGTCCCAGAGTGCTCTCGAAAATTGCTACGTTACCACCGATGGTGACGCCATCAGAGGTGCATTCGCCGCGGAATGGAAATGCGGATCCCACTAACAAAAACATAGATTGAAAGGCTTCGTTATCAAATAGGACTTGTACAGAAAAATGAGGCATTCCTCCTTCACGCTGGCGATTGTGCCGAGAGTTTCGATGCCTGTACACACGTACGTAACGACTGAATGACATCCCCCCCTCGCTAGAATTTCACCGTGCATTGACGAATGCAACAGGAAAATATATCATCTAAAATCGGTCTTATTTTATCATTCTCGTTGATTCTCATTTGGGGCGCACGCTTGCCTGTCGTATGTACTTTCTGCCTTTACCTCGGTGAGATGGTGGTACCATTCTCAACTCTTCTCCGAGCAGATCCGTATCGGGCGCATTGCAGGCCAATATGCTAAACCTCGAAGCAGCAGCTTCGAAAAAATTGGTGATCGGGAAGTACCTAGCTTCAGGTATGTTTCGTCGGCCGATCATTTAGTGGCAACAGTTTGCGCTCTGTATTCTGAGACCCATTACTTTCCAACAGAGGCGATAATGTTAATGGGTAGAAAAAAACGTTTAGCCTTACCCGCGAATGTCTGACACGAATAATCGACAGACTTGACCCTGATGACCGCACTCCCGATCCAGAGCGGCTCTTAAGGTATAGCAGATGCTTGTTTCTCCTCACCTATTATAAGTTTCTCCGCTAAATCGCCCCTTTCCCCGTTTTGTCTGTATATAGGGCATACTTCCATTCCACTACTACTTTAAATTATTTGCGTGGGCTCCTTACTTCGGGATTTGCCTCTTTGCACCATCCTCGCGACTGGTCCCTCGCTCATGTTCGCTCCCCTTCCCTTCGGTGAGTGTACAATTGACGTCCGTCCTGTCATACGGATGCTCATCCAACGTATTTTGATAGCCGCGAGTTGGAGGACATCGTGGAAGGGCTGTCAGATGCCCTTGACTTTAGTCGCACCATCGGGGCTGACTCAGGTGCTTCATTTGAACAAGGCGGCGGTCGTGGAACACTCGGCGAAGTAGACTTCTACACAAGGTACGAAGCAAAACATGTAATTCCCGCATGAGAACTCTCGCCTCTCTCTACAGCCACCTACCACTCCAGTGTCTCTGTCTCAACTTTTCTGCTGATCTTTGAACGTCTAAGTCATCTAACGTGTTCTTTTTACTTCGGCAGTCACGAAGGGCTCATGCTTGGCTACGAAGAAGCCTTAACCCGCGAGTTTGCAGTTCCTTCTTCTACTGCTTCACAAACGGCAGCAGCTGGGAGCAACAGTAAGCCCCCAAATAAAGCATTTTATAACGTTGGCGCGCATTTCTTGTGGATTGGGGACCGCACTCGGCAAATTACGGGTGCCCATGTGGAATACTTCCGCGGAATCAGAAATCCTATAGGGATTAAGGTCGGACCTACTATGGATAATGACGAACTCGTTCGTTTATTAGATAGTATGTCACCCGTATCTCCAGATGAAGACACTGATACTCACCACTCCCCAATGTCTAGTCGTTAACCCGGACAAAATCCTTGGACGGGTGACCTTGATCACTCGTTACGGAGCAAAGAAAGTAAGTTTCTAGAACAACTCTGTAGACTATAAAAGAACCGTCCATTAACCTTCATTTTCTAAGATCGATAATTATCTTCCAGGGCATATTGTTGCCGTCCGGAAGTCAGGGCACCCTGTAGCTTGGATATGCGATCCCATGCACGGAAAGTAAGTAACCAT